>VZRV01004991.1:1513712-1809707 GCA_013398115.1 Falcunculus frontatus | reverse complement strand
CAACAAAAACCCCCTGCAAACAGACATTCATCTATGTTAGAAACGCAAATGTACCTAAGGTTAGAAAAAATTCATTCCATACTTCAAATCCTTCCAAATGTCCGTCTCATCAACAGAAATAAAAACAGTGATTTTAGAATTTTATCACTTTTTTCATCCTCAGACTACAGGAATAAAATCATTGCTTTAAGTAATTCCTTTTCACTTTAATTGCAGCTTTTTAAAAACAGGTTAATAACCATCCATATTTAAACTGCAGATTTTATGAGTTATACTTATTATGCGAACCCTTAAATTTTTATAGTCTTTGCAGAATAAAGTAATCATTGATTTTTTTCATCTGAGTGCTATTAAGACAAAGGGTGTAAACATCAACTGATTTAAACATTATTTAAAATGTTTTACAAAATGCATTATAAAATTTAGTTTTAAGTAATTTCACTCATCAAGACTTGACAAATCTGAAGAGTACTTCATTTAATTTCCTTTATGAGAATGTTTTGCATTCACAGCAAAAGCCTGAGGGACCCTCAGTCCCCATAAAAGGCTGTGCTATTGCCTTTGCCTTGGGTACTATGACTTCCCAAAAGCAAGCTGTCTGTTGGCTCACAGTGCAGTGCCCTCCAGCAAATGTGTAAGGCAGCACAAGATGACTCAAGAAGTCTGTTCTTTCGCTCTTACTAATCACCAGTTAAACAAACAAGCATGTGAGGCATTTAGACCCTCTTTATTGCTTTAGGAACAACAAGAAACCACTTAAGTATATTTTAAAAATACACTGAAAGCAAAGCTTATTATGTGTCATTTTTAGGTATGTGTAGTCCTTTTCCCAGAGACCACTTCCAGTCTGCAACATTGTTTATGAAAATGTCTTCAAGTTTATACTCCATGGCCTACTGTGTGGCCATTTATATAATAGCAGAGTCATGAGCTTGTACAAACAGGGTGTTTGTGCCTCAGACCTGTTTAATTATGGGCATGAGAATTGGTGGAGAACACTTAGAAGTTCACCCGTTCTCACATGACAAGAAGGAGCAGCACAAACATCTCTTCCTCAGAGACAAGGTGCTGAGTGACTGCAGAGTGATACACTGCCTGTAAAATCCTGAAAAACCACTGATCTATCAAACACATGGTGAAAGTGCACATACTGTAAGATCAGCTTCCATAAAGAGCAACATTTACCGACACCCAAAAAGCATATACAATCTGTAGGTTGCCAAATGACCACCAGCACTGAGGCATCCGTAATGACCTTGAATGAGGCCGTGGAACTGAACAGAGAGGGATGGTAGGTGGAGAAGGCCAAACACAGGTGATGCCATTTCACACATACTTACACAAAATAAATCTTCCAGATAAATCAAAGCAGATTAACAAAAGATACACATTACACTCCAAAAACTGGACAGCAACCAGGAGACAGGGATTTTATTTGCGTCCACATCACAGAGATTAATTCAAGCATAGATACTATAATGTTCAGCAAGGTGAAATGACACAAACATAGGCTATCTTAAGGTAACCTTAAGATTTGCTTCCCAGGAGAGCACACACCCTAGAAACCTGAATTTCTCCAGAAAGCCATCATAGAAGGTCAGAGCACCCTTGATACAAATTTAACTTAAATAAAAATAAAACTTTTTAATTGATATTTTTATGGTATCTACCCATTTGTACTCAACAAACTCCTTGGAGGTCTCAAGGCTAATGTATTCTATGTGATGGGAGGTGACAGCTGCTCATCAAGCATAGGAGACTGCTAATTCCCTAATTGGAACATAATCCTAAAACTGTTAAAATAAGTTGTGGTAAATCGGAGAAGGGGTTGTGTTGAAAGGAACCTGTAAAAATCATCAGGCCCAATCCCCTGCCCTTGGCAAGGACATCCTTCACCAGATCAGGTAGTTCAAAGTCCAACCCACCTTGACCTTGAACATTTTCAGTGATGGGGCATCCTCAACTTAATATCTTCAATATATCTTAATATAATATAATACAACTTAATATCTTTAAGATCTTCATTAACGACTTAGAGGGATTGACTGCATCCTCAGCAAGCTGGCAGATGGCACCAAGCTGAGTGGCACTGTTGACACACCTGAAGGACAGGATGCCATCCAGAAGGACCCAGACAGGCTGGAGAAGTGGGCCTACAGGAACCTCATGAGGTTTAACAAGACCAAGAACAAAGTGCTGCAGCTGGGTCAGGGCAACCCCCAATATCAGCACAGGCTGGGGATGAACAGATCAAGTGCAGCAGTGTTGACAAGGACTTGTGGGTGATGGCTGACAAGAAGCTGGACATGGCCCAGCAGTGAGTGTGCAAAGCCCAGAAAGCCAATCCCATCCTGGGCTGCATCCAAAGCAACGTGGCCAGCAGGGTGATGGAGGGAATTCTGTCCCTCTATTCCCCTCTGGTGAGACCCCACCTGGAGCACTGCATCCAGCTCTGGGATCCCAGCATAGCAAGGACCTCTTGGAGTGAGTCCAGAGGAGGACCAACAAGATGATCAGAGGGATGGAGCATCTCTCCTGTGAGGAAAGGCTGAGAGAATCGGGATTATGCAACCTGGAAAAGAGAAGGTTTCAAGGTGACCTAATTGTGGCCTTCCAGTACTTGAACGGAACATACAGGAAAGATCAGACAAGACTATTTACAAGAGTATGTAGTGACAGGACAAGGAGGAATGGATTTAAAATGAAAGAGAGTAGGTTTAGATTTGATATTAGGAAAAAATTCTTTACTGTAAGGGTGGTGAGGCACTGGAACAGGCTGCCCATGTGAGTTGTTCAAGGCTGGGTTGGATGAGGCTCTGAGCAACCCGGTCTAGTTGAAGGTGTCCCTGCCCACAGCAGGGAGGTAAGAACTAGATGATCTTCAAGGTCTCCTTCCAAGACAAATAATTCTATGATCATATGATTCTATAGACTTCTTTGGAACTCTTCTTCCAATGTGTCACCACTCCCATAGTAAACAATTCTTCCAGTGTAAAGCTACCCTCTATCTTTCTAAAAACATTGCTCCTTGTCCTATCACTACAGGCCTCAGTGAAAACTCTCTCTCCATCTTTCTTATAAGTGCCTTTAAGTACTGCTGGGCCACAATAAAGTCACCCCAGAGCCTTTTCTTTTCCAGGCTGAACAACCCCAACTCTCTCAAGTCTTTCCTCATAGGAGACGTGTTCCACTGCCCTGAAAATTTTCCTGACCCTCCTCACAACCCACTTTAATAGACCCCCGTCTTTCATTGTGGACCTTAGAACTGGATGCTGTACTCTGGGTGGGGTTGTATGAGATTTGAATAGAGGAGAAGAATTACCTGCCTTGACCTAATGGCCATGCTGATTTTGATGCAGCCTTGGATACAGTTGGATTTCTGGGATACAAGCGCACATTGCTGGGTCATGATCAATTTTTCGTGCATGAACACCCCAAAGTCCTTCTCCACTGGGCTGCTCTCAATCCTGGGAGCCCCCAGTCTGTACTGACACCAGGGACTGCTCTGACCCAGGTGCAGGAACTTGCTCCTGGCCTTGGATTTCATGAGTTTCACACGGGCCCAACTAAAGCAATTCCGAATACAGACCAGGAGTGCTGCTAAAACATAAGATAATTCTAAGAGAAAGACAAGAAAAAAATTGTTGTTGTCTGGGTTTAAACTTGCAGAAGGCCCAACTATAAGTGGCAAACAGAGGAAAAAAAATTTTAAAGGAGGTTGCAGAGGGACTAAGGTTAGATGCTCCTTAACAATGCTTCAAGTCCAAAGAATAAAACAGCAATGAATCTGGAGACAGGTCCTAGGGATCTGAGACACTACTTTGCAGCCCCTCTGCAGTAGTACAGGCAGAAATAACATCCATGGAGTCACAGGTGACCATGTTTCAGGAACACTCATTTGTACCAAGTCAGAACATAAACTCTGCTCACTGTTCATGAAATAGAACATAGACCATACATAAGAACAGGCAGAGTATTCCTAGAGATCTGGATCCAGCCTAATCTGACTCAAAACTGGAAAAAGACAAAAAGCTTAATTTCATGATGTCTCCTGAGCTATAAATCTTTCCTCTGCATCAGAGAATCAGCGTTTTACTGGTATTTCAAACAGAACCCAGGGAGTAGCTTAAGGATTTAAGTGTATGGGAAATAAATCTGGCCAGTTCAAATGACTAAATATTTCATACTGATGTTGATTCATTCCTGTTTTGCAAGCACCAAATAAAAACATCTGAACTGCCAGGATTTTCTTATGCTTGCTCATTCCCTAATTCCTCTACTTCTCCTGCAGACTTAATTAAACATTCTGGGTAGCAATGAAAATGTTATTATAATAAGAATTCCTGAACCCAGCCACTATTTTTGTATTGTTCTCTATTTTCAATAACATTCAGCTAAACAGCAATAGAGATATAGACTGTAAAGAACAGTATAGCTACCTTACAGCTCAATTGCAGTGCTATGTAAGGAAATGAACAAGTCAAACTCTCTGTTTCTAGATACCTGTAAATGAGCAGTTACTCAGAGATTGGCCCCAGAAGCAATAATCCCCTCTGTCTGACAAATGAAAAATTTGGTGCACTACAGTTCTTCACCCGATAAAGGACCTTCTCATGGAAAAAACATTAAAAAACAGCACAAACAATATTTTTACTGCCAAGTTCTTCTATATAGGCAGTATTCCATTTTGATTCACATCAGACTTAGGCCATTGTGTTGTTGCCTGATTATCCTCTTATGGAAACAAAGCATTCTGACAGCATGTCATCACTACTGAACTTAAAAGGATTTTATATGATGAGGAAAAATAGTCTCGTTATGCTACTCTGCTCAATTAAGTCAGAAAGCATAAAACAAAACAATTACGTAGTGGCATACAAAAAATTTGACTTTATTTTGTAAATTTCAGGCTGATAATGTTTAAAAAAATCTAACATGTATTTCAGAGTCCTCCTCCACTCTTCACTATCAAAACACTACTTCTTATTCATAACATCCAGAAAATTGGCACATCATTTCTGCAGCACATATCTCTCTCCTAGATAAAATAACTATCCAGGACAAGAGCCTAAGGAAAAGATTTTTAAAATCCCTTCTGACAGCTTTCTGACAGGTTTTCTCTGCATTTCCTGGCATAACCCTTCCCAGAAATACTCCTCAGCAAGCAGGTTTTCTACACTGTCCATTTCTATCAGCCGTCTGGCCACAATAGATGAAGACTATACCTACAAACAGAAGCTTCACCTCTATAAATAGAGAATGCAGCCTTTGTGCTGCCCTGGAAGCTGCTCGGTTGTTGTACAGGGTGGTTTCCAGGAAGCAAGGAGCACCACATTGGCCCTCTAACCCAAGCCACCACTGGAGCCCCAACCTATGGGCAATGGACACTGTAAACTCCTCCTCCTCCTTTCCCATATGGCAAAGTTTAACCAGGGAAAGGTGAAATAGGAAGCTCTTAACAATGCACCTGGGGCTATTGGCGTAGAACAAGCAAACAGGAAAATCAAGGAACTGAACAAGGATTACTACAGATGGATCATAATAAACATGCCTGTAGAGTAACAGTTCATTTCCCATCCGTGTTTAGTACAATTCTGACATTGCCACTGCTCTTCCAAGTCATACATTTCTAGTCCAAACTGTAGTGATGTTTCTTTCCAAAGGATGCTTATTTAGAAAACTTTCCACCAGCAACAAGGCTTTCATTTGGAGTTAGGGATGGAGCTTTTCAAGCAACATCACTCTTTCTGCTTTCAACCATTTATTCAGATCTTCTACACTGTGTACCTCTTCCACTGCAGATTGTGCTTATACTACGAAGTGTGATAAAATATTTTTTAGAATTTTTTCAGGAAAATGGTCAGCATATCCTTTGAAGAATAAACAAACAAGGAGTGCAAAGCACTGTCTGATTTTCCACCTTGTAATGGCAAATGTCCTGGATTTCTAAACTTTAATTTTTTTCTCCTGCTCAGGAGGCTGAAGTATATAATTCTGAGAGCTTCAGAAATAAGCAAAACCCAGTTTATGATGCATCTGTGCTTCGGAGACTACAAAAAAGGTCTACATGAGATATTTTTCTGTCAGAGGGTCCATCAGCTTGGGGATGATGCTGATGTCTTGCAAAACTAAGCATTTCCTCTTAGACCAGGGACTCACATCAGTATTTTCCTACAAGTTAATTCTAGACTTTGATGCTTTGCGAAATTTCTTTGGAACAAACCATCGGCTCATGAACAGAAACACCACATACACACATTCACATGCAAAGACCAGTACATGCTTAATACAACTGCTAGAGCTCTGCATCTCTAAGAACTAATACTTAGGAGTACACAGACTTACAGCTTCTCCTCTGCAGATGAAAATGCAGAAGCATAACAAATGTTTGTTAAATGATCTCAAACATTTTTCAGAATAATTTTTTTGTACTCCTCCGAAAATTTTCAAATCATATTTTAAAAAGCTACATACGCAATATTTATAGTCATAGTTTCTCTCATTCAATAAAATTTAGCCATTTAAATCCCATCCAGTCGATTCATCTTTTTAGATCAGATAAACTTGCAGTGAACCTGAGATTCTTCAGGGGCTGTTCCAGTGGGCTGTTTTCGGTTTAAACAGCTGTGTTGTTACAACTTCTTTTTACATGTGACTTGAGGGTACCCATTTGCTTCACAATTAAGAGCATAGCACCTACAAATGTGCAGCTAACCAGATTGTTAATTGCTATGTTTGCTTTACACTTTCTTGTATAAATAGAAAATGTTCCTCCTGAAACTGAATGGTTCAAAGGTTCAAACGTTAACTTCCTAACTTTTCTCAGGTTACTCAGTTTTTACTTTTCCCTCTACTCTGTGTCTGGGGATATTACTGATAAAAGTTTGCATACCCCATGTTATCTCTTTTAGTCTCTGCTTCAGTGAAAGCTTTTGCCTTTGTGGAAATCAGTGCTGAATATTTTCTGCAGAGGCAGCCAGCAAAAACTGAGGTTTTTTTAGAGCAAAATCATCAGTAACAAATAATCTCATGTTTGTAATAAACTGAAATTGAGTGAAAAATATAAAATACACTTTACTGAAATTGAGTGAAAAATATAAAATACACTTTACTAGAATTATGTGCAATACTTAAGATTAGTATCTGTTTTTATTAGTTCTTATAGATGTCTGACATTCTCCATTGGTAAGTTAGTTTTGTTTTCACCTCTCCTAATATTTCTATCCAGTTCATCTGAATCCTCAAATTCCCTGAAGATTGTCTTTAGATAAAATTAGAAGCATAACTGGTTAATAAATGGGAGCATTCCTCTGTAAACATACAATACAATGTCAGCACTTCTGTCATCTGATTTCTGAGTGGAATTTAATATATGAGCTGTGAATAGCTTATGACCTGTCCCATAATGTGGCATTCATCTAAATGTAGATGCAGCTGAGCCAGTCCCTCATTATAGTCTGAAGAGACGAATGAGAACTTTCAGGGTTCACATCACTTCATGCCAAAGTAGACATACAGCTTGCATTGCAAGCTTGTGCATTTTTATCCATGCAAAAATTGGAGAAATTGCTGATTTTGCTCCATTATATTTTGTAAAGAAACTTAGGCTGATTAGTTCAGATGCCTATGTCCATCATAAGCAAACTCTCATGCTGATTAGGACTGCCATAACCAGAGACTTTTTCTTTGAAACATGTCTGAACTTTTATTCAAGTTTCCCCTTTGGTCATCCTGTTCTCAAGTGAAGGCTCTTGAAAAGTGGCCAATAAGTGGCCAAAACTCTGGACTTCCCTCTAGCCTTCTGGGAAGTAGTACAGACATGCTGCCAAACTCATTTGCTCCTGTGGAATTGCACGAGAGTCAAGAGGTCTTTAGAAATCCACTTCCTATGACACAATTTATGATTCTGATATCTCAATCAAGAGAAATGCTAATTTATCGACAACATAAGAGAGAACATCCAGTTCAGGTGTTCTTTTATGGACCACCTGCTTGACCCGGGTTTAGCCACAGAGTATAAATGATTCTCTGCTGACACTGTGTAGGATTGTCAGTGAAGTCTATGAAGACAAAGCATCATCAGCAGCTACAATTGTTCATGAAGATGCATTTTTACACAGATCATTTTTTGATTAAACACTGGTTTTCTGTCTCTTATTCACAAACTGAAGCCCCTGTCAGACTTTCTGTTTAATGTCTAACATGATCTGTGGGTTACCTTCTTCTTGGGCTGATAATGCTCAGCAGCTGATGTGTCCCCAAAAGTTTTGTCAGCTTGGAAAGAATTTCTGGAACTATGCAAAACTACTCAGCCAGTCTATACATTTGGAAGTTGCTGCTAACCATCCCTGGCATATGAGCTAAACATAGCAGCGTTCAATAATGTACTGTTCACAAAGAAAATGGGAACACGGAGGATGATGCTGCATGTCAGCACACATGATGAGGAGGCAAAGGTCACTTTGCAAGGCATAAACTATGAGCAGCAAGGCAGGTGACAGCAGCTCTGATGACAGCATCCTCACACTCAAGACTGATATATATCTGCCAAAGGTGGACTTGGCAGATGGCCACACATCACAGGAAGCAGTATTTTGCATGGGAACAGACTTCAGAGTGCTGTTAAAAAGGGCTTCAAGTCTCACTCCTGAAAACTAGGCTCACTTTACCAGTGCTCTTACCAAATTATATGCTACTAAGATGATGTTCAGGAATAACATGGTTTTGATAAGAGTCTATTTTTACTTTCTTACTTCCAAATTAATACTAGCATCACTTATCCACCCCTTCCTCAAAATAATTGTAGTAGCAAAGCAGTCTGTGTAAGTAGAAAAAAACCTGGAAATTTATGGAGTAACAGAGGACTAACAATTATTAACATTCATCATTAAAATTCCATTTCAGTTTTATAATTAAACAATTAGCAAAACAATCTGAAGATTCTGAACCATGGAAAAATCCTGAGGTAAAAAAATACAAGAAATTCTAATAGATATATTTAAAAATTCAGCTGGCCTATCGTATTAACTACAAACAGTGATCACAAGGCACAACTTGTTAAAAGACCTAACTCTAAAGCATGCTAAACAAGTCTAAAGTTGCATACCTTTCATTATGAGTTATCAGTAATTTGGTTAAACCCAGGACTTTTTAAAACCTTGCTGCATGCTAACACACTTTCTAAAATTTAAAAAAATTATTTGTAATAGTAGTTCTTTGACATATTATTTCTGTGCATTTTAAGGCTTGCAGCTTGTAGTTTGTCTATTAATGCTGTGAACTTCTTGAATTTAAGACTGTATAAACAGTTTTGATGATTAGCTTATTTTAATTAAAGCAAAATGAACATCTAAGAAAAGTAAAAAACAAACACTTAATTACAGAAATTTTCTATTGATCGCTACAAATTGTTTCTAGACTGCACATGTTCTTTTACTACTCTTAATTATTTTAATTAAGATTTCTGCATGTCAATTAGAATTGGTTTGGAATGGAAAATTCCCCCCCTCTGTGTCTCTCAAAGTAGGTAAGCACACGTTATTAAGAGGTTTTTTTTGTATATCTAGTATATGTAAATAAGGAAAAGAACTTCCAAGAGTAATTGAAAAGTGGCATAATTCTATAAAGTCAAAATTAACATAAAACCAACCTAGACCTTTTTTTTTTTTCTTTTAGAGCATTAATTATCTCAGCCTGAAATAAGAAAACTGGAACATTGATAACATATGTCAGTAAAATAATTAAAATACTAAAGAAGGAATGGGATTTCTATAATCATACGTAGCATGACTAAGTAAAACAAAAAACGAGAAATCTATCCTAGTTTAAACCTAAGACATGAGAAATAACACATCTTAACCTGAAAAAAATACCCTGGATTGTTTGCCATTGAATAGCTCATACAGCAGCTAACACTGTTCTCATTCTTACTTTATTTGCCCCGACAGAGTTTTCTTCTTTAGGCTCTGTAAATTTTTAGTATTTCTACTGAAGTGTGTTGGAGATGGGATGTAGAATCCCATTGCTCTGAAACTTTCCCTCTCGGAGAGTTGCAGTGAACTGTTAGTGAAGCTCTGCATGTCCTAAATTACTGTGGGAAATTCAAAAGCCCAGGGACTGAACATGGCCTGAAACTTTATTGCATGTCACTAGGGATCACATAATTTTTTTCCTTCTACATTTCTTCTGACTAACACTGAGGTAGGCTTCAATTTATGGCCTATCAGCGTGTCCGAAAGAGCTATTTGGCCCTCAGTAAGGGAGAGGACATTCCTGATTTAGTGGAGTACCTAAAATTCTGCTTTGTGCCCTCTTGAGTCTTCCATGGAAGCTGCGGCTCAGTGAGGTGGCCCGTAACTGTTCGGGGTGTACTTACTGCATTGAAGTTGGGGAAGAGATTCACTGCTGCGGCAGTGTCCAGAGGAAACGGAAGGAACGGCTTAATATCCAGCGATGGCTGCAAGGGCGGTGCAGGAGGACGCACGAGGGCTGGAAGAGCAGGGCTCTGGCATGTACCACCTACACATACAAAGAGACAGAAGGCATTCAGCAAGTGCTACGTTTAGCAGGGGGGGCTGGGGGGGGAAGCCAGCACACACACACACAAAGCAACAATTAAAAGACAATAGTGGATCAAAATAATATGTTTTGACTCGTCCAAAAATTACTGCATTACTGAAAAAAAGCACAGCTGACTCAGTGACTGAATTGGCTGTAATTCTTTGCCAGCAATTGCTTCAGGTTTCAGTCTATCATGATTAGAATTACTTTATAAACCATTTCTTTCCGTGGATAACCCGGAACAATAGTTCAGCATATGTCTAACTTCCCTTGAGAGCTTCAGCTTGTCTCATCCTCTTATGATTTCAGGGCTTCATCCTACCCTGTTGCTAAACCCTACAAAGGCAGATTTGTCAAAAAGAGGAAGAACAACTTGCTGTTCGGCTCAGCAAAAGTCATGTTATTTGCAGACTTCTGCTTTTTTAATTAAATGCTCACTCATGGAGCCAACCGCTTCAGTTTCAACCTAAACCTCAGAAACAAAACATACCTTGCTGCCTCAACAGTTGATCAATACAAATCTAAAAATAACAGTTTCAGGAGCCGCTGAAATTCTGTTTATGGGAAGGTACTGATGAACACTTTCTGCTCTTTGCAAGGGGTGGAGCTGATTCAGACTCTGTGCAGCAGAAAGCTCCTCCCGGCTAACCACCAGCTCTGTGGGAACATAATGCAAATGAAGAAACCCCCTTGCATACCAATAAGGCACTACCTGTTTGCAGTAGACCCTATTTTGCTTATTCGTTTGCCCCTGGCCACAGCCAGTTACAAGCTGGAAGGATCCAAGTTCATTCTCTGCTTTCAATGTCTCCAATATTTTGGTTGCACTCCAAAACATCAATTCCCTGTTAATTAAAGACTATTTAGATCCTAGGAAACTGTTAAAATATGCCAGTGTTCTTCTAATCTGAGAGGCAGGCAACAGACTGTAAAAACCTGCTGGTAAGAGTCCAAGAAACATTGAAAAAAAAATGTAAGGGGAGTTTTACCCTACTCACTGAACAGAGACACAGGCAGACAGATCAACAGAGGGAGAGATCTGAAATCTGTTTCTTTTTTTCCTCTCACACATACAGACATTTCATTAGACAAGTTCCATACATCCTTTAAGAGCTCAAACATAAAGTAGTCAAAATGATATATGAAATCTCTCCATATTTGGCCAGCAAATTTGCTAACAAGGTTTGTCATGTTATACATCTAATTGAGGGCTAAAAACACAGGACTTAATTAACCAGTTGTAGAAGATCATCCAAGATGATCTTCTTGTGTAAAATCAGCTGGAGCCAAATTCTGAAAGACTGTTTTTTGCCAGCTTTCAACTCCTCTGTGAAGAATTTCACTAAGAATCACTAGTAAATTAAAGGTAGTGGATTAGGGGTCACTGCAGTCTCATGGTAGTTTTTTTCCCAAAAATAACTGCCATTTTTGGAGTAGTTTCTACATTTTACCTCAAAGTAATAAGAAATCAGTCTTTGACTGCAGCAGCTGAAGATATAGGCAACAGAAAAGCAGAGGGCAAGCAGCTATGCTTTCCACAGCTCACCAGCATAGAATTATCAAGTATTTGATTGCCATTGCTTTGGCAATTGCTACATTCCCATGACATTATTACAAAAACACTGTAAAAATAAATTTAACAGGTCAGAATGATGATAAGATAGTGTTGAACATGCCAATCATACTACGTCTGAATAGGAAAGACCCATAAAGGTACTTTTTTACATGCTGGAAATACTTAGCTTTACTTATGTAAAACTTTCACACATCATGAAAGGAAGAAGTCACTCTCACTAAAAGAAAAAAATACAGATTGCACCTGAGATTGTACAGAATCACAGAGAAATTTCAAGGTGAGCATTTGCCTGGCAACAGCAAAGAATTTGAAGCTAATTAAATATTCAGTAACTCACAAATGCAAATGTAAACTGGACTGAGAAATGTCACCTGTGCTTGGGGACACAGCTCATCGGGTCTATTATCTCAGTGCTACGGAGAAGAGCTTCAAAGGTTCGGATTACCCAGAGCAACAGCATTGGTATCCCAAACTCATCTAAGATACCACATCAAGAAGGATGAAATATTTCTATTCTGTGATCCTTCCCTGTGGCATGACTCGGCACTCACACACCTGCTGCTGCCAGCCAGTCCGATGCAAAGCCATCTGGGGACGAGAACAAGCTTTAAATGGAAAAATCCAGCCAGCTCTGCAGGACCTTGGCTGGGACTCAGAGCCTCTGGAATAGAGTTTAAAATCTACCACAGTCCTGGCTACAGTGGCACTGAAAATTAGTATGTTCAGGAGCACAGCTGCTCTCTGTTTTTCCAGTAGTGTCAGACATGTCCCTAAATGATGGAGCATGTGAGAGGCATCATGAAATTTGAGCCTTTGCTTAAAAAAAAATTCTCAAATGTTTATAGCTGAAAAAATTAGCCTCTCTTTCCATTTAACACACACAGAGTTGTAGTCTAGAATCTGCAGCAGAAAAACTGAAGCAATGGCAACCATTTTTGTGACTTAGCTTGGATAACCTTTGAGAATGCCAGTGTTAACTATTTCACACCTAATCCATTAGCAAAGGGATGGAGAGGGGTAGAAACCCACCGGGAAGAGTTCTTGAAGACTGTACACAGATAAATTCCAAGTATAACTGAATGTTGGATCACAGTGAAGAACCATAAAATTTGCTTATGATGGTTTTGGTGTTGTGCAGGATAAGCTCCTCCACAAAGACCTCCACAGCATTCTCTGAGCAGACACAGCACTGCTGATCAATGCACAATGAGGGTGAAAGTTCAACGACAGCCTTTTTACAAACTTTCTACCAGCAAGGGTTGGAAAATACTGACCAATAAAACTAGGACAAAATCCCACAACACTGACAGGTTTTGTTCACAGCCTGTGCTTGATGCTCTGTACTACTATTTTTTTTAAACTTTATTTTTTTCTTTTATTATCTGAAGTTAACATACACAACCTTGTCTTTATGAGCAGCATGCTACAACTACTTAAAATGGCAGGATTTTAATGTATATTCTAATTCCAGTCTTACAAGTTAATGATGTTAGTGTCTAATGTCTTTCTAAAGAGAAGGAGAATCAGATTCTAAATGGGACATGAATGTTCAGACATTTGAGAAATTCATGTCAATATAGATACTTTGATTTTCTTCGAAGGGAGACCAAGGATAATACAACTTAGAAGCTTAATTAGCTCAACATTTTGACCAAGTCTGAAGTAATCATTTGTTTCTTCAGTTTTCAGACAATTTAAATCCCAGGCAAGATATTCTCTTGGACAGAGACACTGGCTATACATCCAAAGTGTGAGCATACAAGTTCAGAGAAAAGCTTGCCGCAAACCTTTGCGCTTTCCTATATCACATTGAGACTGTTTTTGAGAACTCCCCCGATGTCAATCAGACAGTGCATTTTTGCACAGGGGTGCAGTCCTGTGTCTCCAGTTGTGACTAGACATTTTGCCCTACCACTGGGTAATCTGCATTGCAATACAACACCATATTCTGGGCACAGCCAGCCTACGAGCGACAAAGCCACGTGCGCAACATGAGGCTCCTGCTCTTGGTGACACAGCCCAGTCAGGTGGGTTCTCCTTCTGAAACCACTGGTGATATGAACTTCATCAGCACAAGACCTTTCTTGCCTGAACCAAGGGAATACGACAGAAACAGATGAAGAGATGATTCCTGCCCGTTCTGCCTCAAACTGTCCATTCCATAAGGAATTGGCACATTGTATTTGTTTTGAGTATGAGTGGGAACAAATACTGGTGTCGGTACTTTGCCCCACTTCCCCTCCACTCCATTCTGACTTTAGTGACCATGTTTCACTATGGAACTGAAAATAGATTGTAAAATGAGAATCATTCTTAAAAAAAAGAAACCATATGTCTTTAAAAATGCTAAAGTTTTATCTTAACAATTTTTTTTTTTGGTGACAATTCTTTACAGAAAGTTAACACCTTCTGGAGGAAATTTTGCTTTCAGTGAAATAGCACTTACTGGAAAGAAAGCTTCCCATGGGAATTTTTGTGCCCAGTTCACCTGAAATTTTCCTTGGATCAGTGTTAGGTAAAGAGTATAAACAGCTGTAAGTACTGACCCTAAAATCTGGATCAAGAGAATCGCAAAGACTGAATATGCACAAAGGAAACCAAAGAAAATAGCCCTAGAGTAAACAGGTATCATAGGTCAGGGTGATTTTTACATACAGGATAATAAATAGCAAGTTTCTTTAATGTTTTTCAAGAGGCCAAGATCCCTGTTCTTCAGGTTCCCTAACAAACTGCTCAACAATTTGGCAATCACCTATTGCTATATTTTGTGACTTGGCTTTAGATGAACTTATGTTACATCTTTCTCTTCATAGTCTTTCCTCATGCACACCCTCACTCCCAATCCTTTAAGTTTACACTTAGCTGCAGATTTAGTTTCCAGAAAAAGAGTCACAAGATGCATTATCAAATAGTCTCTCCTAAGGAAGAATCTAGCTCAGATTTTGCAGACACAAAAATGTAGATAATTTTTTGCAATGCATTTGAAACTTGGAAGTATGTAAACTGGGCAGAAACTCTAAACTAATACCCCATTAATCTAAATCCTTTGCAGTTCTTCCATCACTATTACCACCATAAACACTGAGTGAAAAAGCAAATCTCTGCAGAATTCCATTTTCATTCCTTCATTACGTTGCAATTTTTTCCTTCTGACCATGTGCACAGCCATTCTGAATACAGCAAAGATACTAAACTAATGCACCATTTCCCTTCCTTCCTGGAGTCTGAGTTGGTTTTCAGGACCATAATGTGGTTTCTCCAAGATATGGGTATTTCCATGCTTTACACCCCATCTCACATCTCTCTTAATACTTCCATGGTAACTTATTTGAGGTCAAAAAAAATACACACATTCTGCCGTGGCAAAAGCTCAGAGAACCTTTCGAATGGTATGACTCGGTGGAGAAGCTGGGAAAGTACCACACATTTCCAACTGAAAAGTTAACTTCTAGGCAGCTTTAAAAGATAACTTCAAAAGGTAGAATTAATATTTTTTATATAGGATCCTAATATCTAACAGTTCACATGCAATAAGTAGTACAATACACCCTACAGAGCCCGAGCCAAACCAGGAATTTTTCCTAGAAAATTTTCAAGAATGCTGACTCACGCTATTTTAAAGTATAAAAGGGAAGGGATACGTAGGGAGCTCATGGTCTAGCTTATAAATGCTAAAAAGCTTACATTTGGATAACTCAATATTAGCTAGAACTTTTAATTTGTTATGAATGAAGTTTGCCAGTGGGCCAAAGAAAAGGTATATTTGGAGGGATTTCTTCAAAAAGATAATAAAGACACAAGCATTTAAGAATAGCAGGCTATCCATGATGAATAATGCTTTTTCATGATCTAAAATATCAGATATCACATTTATATTCTCAGAGAACCTGATAAAATAGGAAATTTTAAGACATCCAAAACCAAAAGAATAAACTTCTCTGGGACATAATAGAGAAAATATGACATGAATTGTAGATGTAGCTTTTAGGAATTAGTTTAATGTAATTTGTCATGGCCCACAGTCACTAGGGTACTCCCTTTTATCACTGTATGGTAATCTTCATTTTTACAACAGATACTTTTCTCAAAAACTGCTGAACTGTCCCTTTAAAGGTAAATTCAGTTCCATAATAAGTAGTACCAATGATCTAACCTGGCATGGAAAACTGAGCCTCATTTAATCACCTAACTACTTATTTATGGTTATTGTAATAAAATGACTAAAATATGAACCCAGCATACAAAAAATTAGCTAACATGCAATCTGTATCTCTTATGTGCATAAACAGATAAACTTTTGATTTTGAATATTTCATTTTAATAGGTTACATATTATTATATATGAACCGAAAGGAGATTAGGTGTAAACAAATGACGTGATGCCTCTGGAGAATTTATTGCTCAGAAAATCTATTTTCTGACCATTTATAATGTTCAGGCTTAGCTTCTTGAAAGGGTTTTTTATTGTTTTGAGAGGTTTGTTTCTTTTTTAAATTTTATTTCTTTTGGAAGGGAAAAAGAATCTTAAAGTGCTTTTGACTTCTATATTGTTCACAGACTCTTTTTGGAGAGTGCTTTCATTATTTAATAATTTCAAAAAAATTTTAAAAATACGATATCCTCATTTAAACACAATACTTTTACATATAATCACTCTTAGATCCAGAAAAGAAAGAAAAAACCCAACTGTATTAAACATTTGAAGCCCACTCAAAAAGAAGAGCCTTCAAAATGGGCCTCCAACCACACCAGGCTTGATCCTGCTGGCTCTCCTGAGACAGAGTGAGGATCAAGCACACTGTGTGGCCACACAAGCTTTCCTTTCATAGGTTTTGCTGTTAGCAACGCTAGCAGTGGCCAGTCACTTTGAAGAGGGTGAATGCGACACTGTCTCAGCTGTGGAGATCTGTGAGTAATTGATTTTTCAGTTCACTGGCCAAACCGAAACACAGAGACAATTAGGGGGGGGAAAACCCCACCATCATGTCAGCTGAAACTCTTCTTTCCCCCAAAATTACACCCTATAGTTCCTCCTTAGATACTTAACCGGTTTTATTATTTAAATATTGGCAAATTTCAAACATGCAGATCCAAACAATTCAAAATTACTCATAACAAAGATATTTTCTTCCCTTTTTTTTTTCCAGATTGGCAGCAATCAGTACCCACTGTTTATTTATAGACAGCATTTTTTAGCACATACACTATTCACCTGGAAAGTTTGAATCAACTCTGGTCATTTGCTGCTGTTCAAAGTATTATTTTTTCTAGAGAAAATATTTATTCTCTGGTCCCTGCAAAGTGAACTAGTTTAGAAAAAGAATTCTTTTTATTATTACTATTAGTTTTAGAAGCCTGCAGCTATGCATCAAATAGTGTTTTTTAAAGTCTTTTCTTTCACACCTACTAACATTTTGAAACATATAAGATCGTATATCCCAATAATTTTGATTGAAAAATGTACTCCTCTAGGTGTACAGAGGAGTAAATTTCTTCATTAGTAGAAACCTGTGAAACTACTACTATGATGCTGGACTGGGAAAATGCAGAGACAAATTTGCATGAGTACTCTGATATCCATTATCTCCTGTCATTCTTTCCTTTACTTTGCTAAACAAGCTCAGGTTTCTGCTCTCATTTTTCTGCTACTTTCTTCCCTCTTGTTCCTTTACCATCATTCATCTGCATTACAGGCAGGTGGGCCCACCTTACAGACAATGAAGTCCAGTCTGACTGAATGGGATTGAAGGGCTCAGCATTGTGCAGATCTTACCCACCTCAGGCCACAAGGCTAATTAATGTCAGAGCCCCCCTTAACCCCACAGAGCATCGCCTCTATAGATATATCTAGAATATATCCAGAAACACTCCACTGAATAAAATATTGGTGTGGTTTGGTTTTTTATATAACAGCTACTGAAAAACCATGATCTGAACTTCAGTACTTAACGCTGTCAAGCAAGGAATTCTTCTAACTCACAATGGGCCACATCTTATACGGATTTTAAACTGCACAAGGGCAGAGACTTAGCTTTTTATTTTAGCAACATGACCTACCTAATTGAGCTCTTCAGAATCCTTTGGGCTTTTACTGCAGTTGGTCAGACAAATTTGGACTTTTTTTCCCTATTGGAAACTGTTGGATCACTGAAAGTTAAATGATCCAAAATGAATGTTCCACTTTCTGTAAAGTTCTGTCCGTATCTAGTATAAGGAAACAACTAGAAATGGTCCAATTTGGTCAGCATGCTTATTAGCAGCTGCCCATACCAAGTACCAATCATGCCAATACCAGAGAGGCAGAAAGCACGAGACTGGAAGTCATGGCTTTGGACAACACAAACTAGAACACCCATGAACCTCAGCTCTCCTCCCTCTTGAGAATGGAGGAGCTTTTAATTTCTATTTGCCTTACAAAACAAATCAAATATTAAATACGCAGCAGCCTTACTTTTTTCTCCATGTAA
Source organism: Falcunculus frontatus (assembly GCA_013398115.1). Lineage (NCBI taxonomy): Eukaryota > Metazoa > Chordata > Aves > Passeriformes > Falcunculus > Falcunculus frontatus. Next base: position 1,791,104 of record VZRV01004991.1, on the reverse strand, counting down.
TTCCAGTATTAATTCTCTGAACACTATTATCTGGCAGGAAATTATCCCTATTTTTCAGCTAGGAACCTAGGACAGACAGCAAAACTTTTCTTCTTAAAGCTCAGGAATCTGAGGCAGACCAAGGACCTGAGCTCTAGGTCCCCAAATTTAGTGCTCTGAGCACTGTAATATCCTTTCCCTGTTGTAGGCTAATAGTAGCAAACTGAACATGCTTTCACTCAGACTTGAATGATCTCACAGACAATGTCAAAACTTGTTCTTCCTTCGGTGCCATAAATGCTAGAGGGAACATGAGTTCACCAATGAGTCCACATCTGCACCAGTGATTCTATTTTCTTTTGGCAAACTATGTATCCCCAGCTCTATTTTACAGTTATTTCCCATACTGCTAACGTTTTATACTACTTCTACCTTCTTTGGTAAGAAAATGAATCCAAGAAAGTGAAAAGCATGCCTTGCACAGAGTGAGCTAGAAATGTATAGAGACATTCCTACCACCATGCAGTAATGCCAGGCCAGAAAAGAAGAGATGGCTGAGAAGGGACCTCATCAGTGTAAGTAAGTGTTGGAAGGGAGGGTGTCAAGAGGACGAAGCTGAGTTCTGCTTGGTGGTACCAAGCAACAGGACAAGAGGCAATGGGCAGAAACTGATTCACAGGAAGTTCCACTTGAACATGAGGAAGAACTTCTGTACTGTGCCAGTGACCAAGCACTGGAACAGATTTTCCAGAGAGGTTGTGGAGTTTCCCACACTAGAGATACTCAAGAACCACCTAGACACAATCCTGTGCCATGTTGCTCTAGGATGACCCTGCTTGAGCAGGGAGGTTGGACCAGATGACCCACTGTGGTTGCTTCCAACCTGACCCATTCTATGATTCCGTACGAAAAACAGCTTTCCCTTTTCTTTTCATGAGGATAAGGTCTTAATCTTGGCTAGTTATTCCCACACAGAGCGTGTGGGAATAATACCCCAGCATCATTTCTAGCCCACAGCAGAAATGTTCACATTCAGACTCAAGCTAGGGTGTGTGAGAAGCACAAGGTGTTTTCAGAGGAGCACTACAACCTGATGAAGTTAGAGGAAGGGCACAGTGTGACAAAGGTGCATTTCCCCAAAACTGTCTGTACAGTGTTTCTTGACACCTTTCAGCCTATAAACATGTTTTCTGACAGTGTTAAACTGACTGCACCATTATTGACTGATACATCATGGATGTCTCCCAACCAGTGGGTCAGTATGTGGCTTGCAGCCTCTCCTGGAGAGATACTAGATCTTATCAGATCAGGTCCAGCAGAAATGTAGTTACAAACTAACTGGATCTAAGCACTGAAGACAAGGAAGAAGCTGCTGAAGGGCATTGAGATGTATCCCAAAGTGTGCTCCCCTGAGGTCATAGTCTCCCAATAGATCCTAACCACAAAGTCTCAAAAAACCCCCACCATAAATAAATAAGCTAAGCAAAAATACAAGCATCAGCCAAGTATTATAAAAATCACATTAATTTTAAAGCTTTACACTTTTTGACATTTAAAAAAGTCTTTGACCTGGCATAATCTGAAGCTGAATTTTTTCTGATGGTTTTATAAAGGTCATATTTATGGTATAATGAGCACAAATTTCCAAGGGTTATTAATCAGAAGAACACTGTATTGCAAACAGATTTTCAAAGAATTTTTCATTTTTATGATGAATATATTATCAGCTTTAAAGTGCCATTTTTCAAAAGCATGCTTGGGGAAGAAATAACAATTAACTTCTGATGTCTTTACTTTAAATGAAACAAGTGTATGACTGAGACAAATACGTAACTAATATCATGAAATGGACACGCTCCACTAGTAAACTCTATGAAGATAGTTCTGGGTAGCAATGCATCTCCTATTTAGCACCAATAATTCCATTTAGCATTAGTAATTCACTGGAAAGTGTTTCTACACATTTGTAACTGCACAGTGCAAAGTAAGTGGAACTTAATGCCAAGTTATTGCATGTTTGCAGGGCATCACTTCACTCTTCTGCTAGCTGTCAAACCTCTGTTGTTTTACTGAACAACACGTAGATCGACTTCAGAAAGTGATGAAGTTAGGAGAAGGATGGCAGAATCCAAGCCAAAAGAGCAAACTCAAAGCTAGCTCTACAGAGAGAGTGGAAGGGAAAGAAGGAAAGAGGTGCATTGAGAGAAAAGTGATGGAAAATCTATGGTTTTGCAGCTGCACTTGGCTGTTGGTCTTAAAGGTAGCACGCAACAATGGACATGAAAATACCTGTCAACCCACGCCAGTGTTGCATAGCCTGGACCATAATTCCCTCCCGAATTAACCTCAAAGAGTTGCATACATAGGCCTGCCTATGTGTATGTATGTGACAACAATGCCTACTTCTTGAAATAAAACCACATTTTTCATTTTTCTGTCCTATGCATAATGGTGTAAATGCTTGCACGACACATCAGAAACTACCAGAGTCTCAAAATTTTTGATTCACAAAACCCCCCCAATACATATATGCTTAAAATGATTAGGTTTATGATCTTCAATAGGTAGGCAAAAGAATAAGTGGGAAAAAGTAGAATGGAACTAAAAGCACAGGATTTATTAATGGATAGTGAGCACTGCCACAGTAGACAGAAGTGAGTTTTACAGGACAGGCTCCTAGACATAAAGAACTTTTCAGTTTATGGTGGTTTGAAAGATACTTGTTAAGATAAATTATAGATAATATAATCATTTTTCCTGTATGTATGTATTCCTAAATTAAAAATACTTTAAGTTATTTGGCTCAGGAACTTTTTCCAACAACGAAATATCTTAACTCCCACTCTGAATGAAATATCTGAAGTTCTTAAAGGAAATTAAACCAAAACAGCAAACACAAATATCTTTCTTTCTCAGGTTGTAAAACCAGAAAAAACCCTATTAGATCACATGGCCCAATTGTCTCTAAACCCCAACCCATTACTTTTCATAAAACTTCTACTGTACTTTAATGAAACAAAACAAGTTCAGTCCTCAGGAGATACAGCTGTTTGTGCAAAAAGCAAGAGCCTGAGGCTCTGTGACTGAGAGTTTCTGGAAAAAGAAATTGATGCAAAACTGAAGTTATCCTAGCAGGCAACTCATGCTTTGTATTGAGAAGCAAAGAAAAACCAGACAGTGCTCAGCAGTTTGTTGTCCCCACAGAGACAGGGGAAGAGAGGGATAAAATATTTATTAAACTATTAAGTTTGAACCTTACTATAACAGAATTTTATGCCATCTCAAATCACCCATACACTGTGTCAGCCATGACTATACCTGGATTTTCATCAGCAGGCAATTAAAAAAAAAAAAAAGAATGTCAATTTTTGTACAGGGGAGAGAAAAATATCCCTATCTTCTGCTAAGTACCCGAGTACTTGAAGATTAGATTAGAGTCACTCCCTTCAGCATTAAGCAACAGTGATCAGCTTACATCTTAAGAGAGCTCTGCCATCGGATGTTGCTTTCTTGCACCACTGCCAAAAAGCTCAGGTTCAAGTTGAACACTCACACAAGACAGAAGTGTGACCACTGCCAACATAGCAGCCTTCTTGCATGAAGAGATGAGGAATTCACCACGAATTTGCAGATCATTCCTGACTTGCTACGAACCTTTTTGCTGTCCTGATAAACTGGTCAGCCATTCTTCATCTGTTTGAAAAAAACTAGAGATGCAAATGATCAGCAGTTCTGCACTGCAGGACAGAGCTTTGAGTTCAGCAAGGGAACCATGAAAGGAGAGCTGGTGCTGATAGAACACAAAACCCTGAAGATGACGCTAAGGGCAAGGAGTTCACATCAAATCTGGGAGAGGGAAAAATGGAGGGGAAAGAAGGGGAAGTAAGAATGCAGCAGGCAAAATAAGAACGGAAATAAAAGAATGGGATGTTGGAAATCAATGGGAGAAATTTGAACCTTGGCCAGAATCAATCAAACTGTTGTCTTCTGGAAATTCTATATCCAGTCACAGATTTAGTTTTGATAAAGTTTAAATGAGACATGTTATAGCATACTTAAATAGTAATAATTGTATAACTCTCTTGCATATAAAAGTTACATCTTTGCCAAACATTTAGTGCAATCACATGCTGCTCTTGTGCAATTCAAATGATCTTACTTTTTTTTTCTTTTCCCTTTTTAAACAGAGATAAATGTGTCATATGATATGCTGGAACACAGTTTCTAGGTGTGAAATCTCAGTACATCCTGGTGAGTAAATGTTTTTATTTTCATCAAAAAACTGTGGAACTGTGCTTCTACATGCACAGCTACAATGAAAACATAGCTATTCCACACTCCACTAAGTCTCTATATTCAAAAAGCATAAGCAAAATAAAACCACACCGTGATGCAATACAACAGATAAAGGTATATAAGAATGTTTCACCAGTACTAGTGAAGTAAACATTGTTTTATCTCTGTAGGACAAAGATCACATGAATGTATTCCATACAGTGTTCTGTAACAGCATTGCCCCACATACACTAAAGCTATGGAGTTGCCAGGACCTCCCTACAAATCAGAGCTGGGAAAACTGTCACAGATGCCAATGAAAGATGGTCCTGCAAATGTTCTATGGCACAATGAGCTCCTCTTGGTGGCTCTGGCAGCAGACTCAAGCATCAGAGCTCAGACCCATCAATACCTGGTTCTTTACGAGACGCCATAAAAAACCATATTTGATTAATATTTCAAGTGGATTTAAAAAAAAAAAAAAAAAGAAAGAAAAAAGAAAGTACAAATTCCAAAGGACTGACTCCACCGCCTGAGCAGGGTATCTTCATTGTCACTAACAGATCCCAGCCATGACCCTTCTGCAACAGAGAAAACATAACAAAAAAAACTATACTGAATTCACTTTTATAAACCTTTTTGTTCTCTGTCATAAAGGACCAGTTTTGAAACCATGTTTTAATAATCTTTGAATCAGGCTGTGAGTTTGACCATGCCACTGCAATTACAAAGTTAAGGATAATTAATCTATTCTTCTGTGCTAATTTGATGCTTTGTTTCAAGATGAGACTGCTTGTGGATAAGGAGAGAAAACTGGAAAAAATTTAACTTCTTCTGTTTTGTAAAGCTCTGTCAAAACTTATCTTCTCTTCAGATCTACACAGAAGCTACACTTTCACACATACTGTAGAAACAAATTCTTTTAAAAGTTTCAAAACCTGAAAGAAATCAAGGTCTGTATTTTAATCAAAGGCCCATATTGAAGCCTGCTCTGTAAGTCCTCAACGCCTCAGGGGAATGTCCCAGTAGTTGGGCTGTTGACTAACTGGAGAGACTTGCACAATGACACCATTTTGGAGCAGTTTAGATTTGTGTAAATGTCTATTCACTTCACGGAGGAATTTAGCTGGTGTTTCCAGCAGCCTACAAAAATCCCTTGACCTCAGGGCTAGTGTTTTTCTGGGGAAGTGAATACATTCTTTTACAGTGGAGAAGCTCTAACAAAATGGCTATTTATAAAAAAGGACTATGAAAACTTCAATTTTGGCAAGCTTACACCTGATGGAGCTGATTTAGGCAAGTGCTCTGAGAGCTGGAATATGTGGGAGTTATTAGGTTGACTGTCCTTCTCTTGACACTTGTGAAAATGCTGGCAGATCTGTTTTTCAAATCTCTACGTAAAATATGCCTAAAATTTCAAAAAAGTTTTTCAAGCAAGTAAAATTATCTCCTGTCATTCTCTATAGGTGGGGGAAAAGCACTACAGCTTCTGCAGACAAGACACAAAGGACAAAAGAAATTTTTGTCCTATTTTCCAGAAACACAGGCATGTCAAGCCCAATTTATCAAATCCATGACATGTTGGATGCTCCAGGCTGCATCTACGGAAATAGATAAAGGCTTGTCCTCCACAGATTTAATGAATGGGAATCCCTGCCCCTGGCCAATATAAATCGTCCTTGTTGGTGGATAATTCTATTGATTACAATCCAGTTACATTTATACAAGTACACATACGAATTTTCTGTAAAGCAGCACAAACTGTGGGCCAAAAAAAGCAAACCTAATAATATGTTCATATTTCTTTAAGCCATATGAAGTTATCATTTTTCATTTTTTTCCATATCCTATCCTGGTGTTCCTTAGGTGTGTTTTACTATCATGTGACATAAAATTATTCCATGAAAAATCCCCATGTTATTATTCACTCTATTCAGAGCTCTTTCCTTATGCAAAAAGCAAATAAATTTTTATAGGTTCTGACACATATTTTGCTATAAGATTTCCTGAGTCGACCACACAGCAAGTAGCTGTTAACAGAAGGCTCAGGCCAGTATCTTGTGTATCTTGGTTACCATTTGATATGGGCAACATTCTAAAGGAAGAAAAAAAAAAAACCCAACAAACCAACCAAACAAAAACTCCAAAAGCAAAACCACCCCCCGCAGGGGTATGAAAGGTGGCAAGGAGCGGTCTGCATACCAATGTGCAGATTTCACTGCTGGCTAGGGATACCAAGGCGTGGTCAAAGGGACAAATACTATTCATCTGCATTTTTACACAGGCCAGGAACAGCCTGAAACTCTCTCTAAAGAAAAAGAAATATGATAAACTCTCAAGTAATAGTACCTTTCCTGGACTGCTCTTCAGTCAGCCTGGCTATGTTCTGGTCCTCTATCAAGCCATCTTAAAATTTTATAGCCCCTCTTCCAGGAACCAAACACAGAAAAATGTTATAAAACGTTTAAATAACTTTTTAGAGACAGCCATGCTTGCTCATACAATCTCACTACTAAAAATATGTACTTCTAGCCCTATATAACTATTAAAATTTCACTTTGTGTGTATCACAAACTCAAATTAGACATTCACTGATTTTGCCCTCATAGTTATTAATGGTCCACAATTCAGCATTTCTTGAACTAACTCTAAATATAAATTGGAACAGGCCTAGTATAAAAGCAAGCCACCTCAAACATTTCAGTCTGTTCTAGTCAAAGACCATTTCTCATCTACCTCCTTCCTAAGGTGTTCGAAAAAATCAAGCCTTGGGCATAAGACACTAAAACTTACTCCATAGGAAAAAAAGTCTCCGTCAACATGTTTTATTTTATTTTTAAGGCTTTCTCTGTTAGAAAGGCAAAATAAAATGAAAGAAATAACTTTGATTCTGTTGCATTACACAGTTATTTGAGAGATACTAAAGGAAATGTGGGTTTTTGAAAGGCATTTCTACCAAGGCTTGTAACCATGATATAACAGAATACTGTACCAAGAAGAGAAAAATTCCGGTGCCCACTTTTCTGATAATCCACATAGATCAGAAGGCTCAGGATCATGCAGCTTCACAATTTTAAGTCTATATATTATAATTCCAGATGTTATTGAGTATGCTATATACATATATATATTTGCCCTGATCCACGTTAAGTCATTGCATTGCTTTGCTTCACCTATTTGGAGTGAAGACCTAATTGAATTCAACCTTTTTGCATCACATCATTTCACACATTCCTAATATTTTTATTACTTTTTCACATTAAAATAGAAAAGTAATACCTCAGTTTAGTCAACAGACTTTTATCTAATTGAATTTTGTGTCAAGTGTTTCAGGTAATTTCTCAATATGGTTTTATGACTCAAGATGAGCAAGTCACCCCCACTACAAAAACTAAAGCCTTTGGATGTTAATGAATTTGGGATGTCAATCTGATCAGAAGAACCTTTCAAAACCTAAGAAGCAAGGAGGACAATGCAAGAGCAACAAGCCTTTAATGGAACCATGTGTTGACAAGCTAGATCCCTCCTCCCATCCTCCCACTCTGCTGCTAAGGAGTGAAGGGAGCCTCACAGACTGTAATCATTTTTGCTTTCCATAAGAGGTAATCTTATAATACATTTCCAAGAATGAAATTATATTAAGCCAGTGAAGTGAGCCAACCAATTGTCAGATTGCTACAGAAATGCAAGGATTTGCTAAGGCACAGTAAAACTTCAATCCCACAAATACTTTTGCACATATTTAACTATTCCAATCCCTCAGATCAGTGAAACAATGTCAGAAAATTTAATTATTTTTTAATTCAGAAGTGCATGCAGGAGTGGGGTCCATCTCTTATTTGCGTGATTCCATCTGACTAAACATTCAAAATGTTTTGTAACAATGAGTTTTAAACAAAGGGATCTGCTATTCTACTAAAAAGGAATTAAAAATTTACCAAGAGTGCTGAATTTTAAAGATGAATTGAAACCCCAAATACTCAACTCGCATCACTACACACAAGAGAATTTGCTTGTATAATCCAAAATTTGGCACTGTTTTCTTTAAAAACAAAACAAACCCACAAAATACCAAGATACACCATGTAAGAAGAGAAATGCTTGATGAAACTATAAATATCAGATGAAAATGAAGATCCTCTAAGTATATTACCAAAGATGCCACAAGATGTCATCTCTTGTTTCTGACATCATTAAAAAAAATCAGGATGATTCCAGTGACAAGAATACACTTCCTGTACCTAGAAATGGCATTAAAAACCTCCTATAATCTTACTAAAGGAAGACAGTGCTGAGAAGAAGAGGCCTATGTCTCTATATGATTCCAGTGGCTTAAGAAGAGTTACCCCGGGTATTAGTTTGAGCTGAAATACTAAAGGACAATTATTGCAGCACACTGAATCTGCTTAATTAGAGGTATCAATTCAAGTAATGAGGCAATTTTGCATGCAAGCCTCTAAGAAACCTGAAACCAAGCACAGCTTGCCTGTATAAGGGTTGCATTCCAGAGCTTAAGCTCAAGCCAATTTTACAGATCTGGAGTTGTAACTAAACATAAATCACCTTATTCACAGCAGAATGTTTTGGGTGTGTTAACCTGAAATGCTGAGAAAATTTCAGCAATGTGGGCCAAACCATGACAAAATTCAAGATCTGCACAAACTTTTTCATCCCCAAACCGCTGATGCTGGCACAGTTCTCTTGTCTACGTATCTGCATTCGGCTGGGACCTTACAGCTTCTGCTCCTCTAAGTTGAACACGGGGTATGTGTAGCTTCACAAATCTGTTGCCTTTGTTTCTGCATTACAGAAAGATTTGATTTATCATGTAAGAAAAGACTCCTCAAACCTGTATTTCTGGCTATTCTGTTTCACTTGGACTTGGGAAGTATATGCGGTAATCTTGCCTAAATATAGATAAAATTTAAATGGGGAGTGATAGGATTTCTTTATTACACTCTTCAGACAGCTAAATTATACCTAAGATACATTGACAAGACCTAGAGCACAGACAGCTGTTTCACGTTGCTATGTAGATTCTGTTGCTACCACATGGCAAAAAAATTTACATTTTATTTCTCACTTAACTGACCATTTAAGTTCACAGAAAACATCAAATGACCCAGGTGTTCAGCTACATGAGTATTTACAGTTCCAAAAGTAGTGAAAGTTAAATAAATCTCTGTGTCCAAGGTCAAGCATCAACTGTATTAACAGAACTCTTAAGAAGTTCTTCAAGTTGCATGTAGAAGATCATTGCAGCAGGGATACAAAATAAAGCAACGCAGAGTTCACATTTAAGTTGCTACACTGGGCACTGTTCAACATGTTTTTGTAGAGCATCGCCAAAACCACCCCTGGTCATGCTACTAAATTGGTAAAGTCAGACTACCAAGACGGGTGGAAACCCAAGAACAGCATAAAAAGACTGAAAAAAGTCAGTGTAATTCAGTGTCAGATAGCCTGAAGTGAATAGGCCACCTGCTGAGAATTTGGTTCCCACCAAATACCAATTTCTTGCATTTATAAGACCCTTCAGTGTTTTCCTACATCTTCCTCTGCAGATATAAGCAAGTTGGTTCTAGCCCAAATTAAAAAAAAAAAAAAAAAGCCCAAAAAATACAACTAGAAAGCCCCTCGTGTTAGGTTTACCACCTCATATGATTTTAGGACTCTTTCTGCTCATTGAACGCTAGGAAAAGGTGGCATGAGCTACTTCTTAGAGCTATCACACACTGAAAAAACCCATGGAAAGCAGTAAATGCACATACACACCCAAGGGGACTAGAAACCTTAAATTTTTTGAAATGGAAGTCTATTTTTGAGAATATTTGCTTAAGTTCATGCTCTTGCTCTAAGAGCATGGGCAATGGCCTCTTACTGGATATGATTTAGTATATAATTTTACCTCTTCCCCCCTAAAATTCACTATAAATTTCAAATTTTCTGTATATTATAGTAGTATAATGTTATTTGGCCTTTCCAAAATGACACACTCAAAAGTCAAACCAACATTCTACTTACAAATTACAGTTTCCTTGTCACTAGAAACTATTACCCATATACAGTTTTAATACATGTCCATTCAGTAGCTCCAGACACACAACTGCAAATGTCAAAATCCTGCAGACTAGAAATGAACTTCTCCCACATGCAGCTTTTTCTGGCTGAGCTACAAACCCACAGAAATGATAGCTTGATTTGATTTGTGGTCATAAACTTCAACAGAGCTGTATGAGATGATGCTCTAAGAAAAATGTTAAGCCTCCTCTGCTAGTGAGGGTATGGTGTTGGGGTGAGGGAAGTGGGAAAGAGAAGAAACCCCCGATTTTCCTTAGTGCTGCTCTTCTGCTTAACTAGTGTAGTCTGTTAACTGAAGGAGAATCACCATAAACTACTACACTATTCATCTAATTGTCTTGATTTTTTAATGATATTGCCAATAATGTGCCTTAATGAGGCAAAAAAGACATCCCAGCTCAACAAGGCACTGGAGTGGTTGCCCCCAGGAAACTAAATTAAACTTAAATAGGACTACTGTGAATTAAGAGAGACTCCGCATAACTTGTACATAACCAGGAAAGCTTGCAAGCCACCATCCTATACACAGAGATGAATTCCTTGCACATGTAAACCTAACAGGGAATTGCTGTGGGCCTAGGAGTGTATAGAACCAAATAATTCAGTTGACTTAAGAATGTCATATTACCCTCATTGGCATAGATGACTTGGTAATGGAAATTATAAGAACAATAATGACTACACTTGTTTGCAGCAGAAAGCTGCATGCTAGTTTATAAGAAAAGAGGTTGGTGGTTTTAAAACACTTCCAGAAACAAAAAAATGAGGGTAACTTTCATTGCCTGTTGATTCCTGAGCCTTTCTATGGAAACCATCAAAGCTGAGGTGGACAAGGGAATGATGGAGTCTTGCCCCACAGGTGTGCAGAGCTCCTCTATCATGGCGAGACCTGCAGCACCACATTCACTCCTGCAGATTCATCTTCCCGTAAGTGGAGCTCCCCACACAAGGCCAAGGCAATTCAAATTATCCAACCACCCAAGCTCATATTTCCATCACATTCATTGCCTCTTCTGGCAAAGGTTCAGAGAACAACTATTTCAAGAGGTCCTGCAACCCAAACAGCTAAATTCTTTGCCATCACTGCTGCCTCCACCCCAGACCTGCTGCCCAACTGGCTGCCAAAGTTTGACTACACTGCTGACGATCAGTTTTAACATTTTAAAGAGCATTTAATTCACATTTGAAATTATTGGAGACATTAAACACAACTGCTACAAATTATTTGGCGGTTACCTTAATTAGAATAGGTCTAGTTTAATATTTGTAGCACAGCTTAAACTCTGACTTTTCTGGGGGCCATGGAAGTTTCCCAGAATGTTAGGTCCAGTAAATGAAATTGAGTTCAAGAAAATCTGTTAGCACAGTCAAACACTTTCCACAGTTCATTACAAATAATAATTACTTTCTGAAACCTCTTCCTTCTCTATGAACAGATAGGACTCAGTAAAAATAGTATCAGGGAGGAAAGCTCAATTTTTTCTGAAAGATTCTCGAACTTGCAAGAGCTTTTTCTGATACCTGCTAGCAGTTGCCATACTTTCATTATACCAACAGTTTTCAAAGGCTGCCCAACTTCTTTCAGAAAAACCATCAATATTACCTCAACTAATTTACTACCAAAATCAGCTCCCTACATTATTTACTAGAACAGAACCTGGCTACAGAGATAGAAAAACTTGCAAAACTGGACATCTGCCCATCATAGGCACGTTGCAAAGATTTCTTAAAAGATTAACTTATTTATTATGGTAAACATTCTCTGACAGCATTAGTCATCTATTGCTGTGAGCATCTAGAAAGGGCTAAAAATTTATAATTACCATTATTTCTTCTTATCTTTGTGATTTGGAAGATATTAGCTCAGCTGAAGTCTCTCAAATAGACATTTGATATAAAATATTCATAATTCATTTGACTATATACTTGAGGTCAGATAGCAATATTTCTGTTTTCAGATGAATCTAAAGTGAGCTTTGTATTGCTGAAAATGTGCTGGCATAGCTTTTAACATAAAAAAAAAACCTCCTACAAAAAATTACAATAAAGTATCATGCAATTTTTATCCTTGTGAATGTTCTCGTGAAGAAACATTCCTATTAGAAAAGCACAAAAAACTTAGAAAAAATCTCATAAACATTGTTAGAATTAACTGAGGGATATTTTAGGAGTATTGATTGTTAATGTTTTTCAATGCTAAGTATCATCAAAGGCTGCCTACCTGAGACAGTTCTGTTCTGTTTTTTTCTTCACTACACTGAATCTTTTCGATATATTAAGCTTTAAAAAAAAAAAATAGGGCAGGGGATAATAATAAGTAAAAATAGGTTAATGTTCTACACATCTGCATTTTCTTCCTAAAATCTGTGGAGTTTTCTGGGTGTCCACAGTGACATATAGCTTTATCATTCATGGCCTTCACAATGTTAATTTCAGACTATTTAAATAAATTTTCTTCCTTGTGTGTTGATGATAGCATGTGATGACAATTCTGCTTCAAGCTAGTCACTACGGCAAAACAGAGCACTTTTGTTTGGTCATCTTGGAGTGCTTGTGAAGGGTGGTGCTGCCAGGACATTTGGCTGAAGCACCAGCAGGCCACCCCACTTTACCTGCCGCCTGCCTGCCTTTCTCTGCCAGCAGAGTTTACATACATTTCACACACACACTGAGTCTTTCCACAAGCACACTCTGATTGTATCTACATTGCTAGAGAGATTGTCAGCGTTGCTCTGATTTTTTTTAATGCATTTTCAGCCTTTCCGTGTTTGTTTCTTACATTCCATAAGTTCATTCATGTGAAGGAGCATATCTGTGTGGGCATATGTGTAGTAATGTCCCTCTTTAAGGCCACTGATTCTTTCAAGCTTGAAAGAATTTTTTCATGCAGGTAACCTATTGCATGTGTTGTTAGATGTGTAGAGCCAAATGCTAATACGGATGGGCTGCTAATTAGCATTGAGTAGGTTTGTGAGCTATACCTGTCTAAGAATGTATCTTTTATGTTCTACAAAAATATTGCAAAGGATTGGGAGAAGAAGAAAAAAAGAATTAAAAAGGGAAAACCATTAGGAATTTATAAGTGTAACAGAAATTTTTACCTCAACCCAACTGAAAAGAAAAAGTTATTATTTTGAAACCTTCCTTAATGAAGAAAGAATGGGTAGAGAAAAATCATACCATGTAGACCAATGTAATTTCCAGGTACTCAGGGCTACTAAGATTTAAGCCTAAGAGTCTAAATGTGTTATTAGGATGCTATTGCAACTGCCCTAGCACTGCCTGTGGAAAGGAGGACTAAAGTTTTACAAGGCAGACAGACTGTGGTCAGGATTGGCGAGACAAATGTTTGTAAATGATTACATCATGTCTTGAGTGCTAAAATCATGTAAGGATACAAGAAATAATTCAGTTCAGTGGCTTTACAGTACCCATGTTTGTGAGGCTGCCATGCCCTCAGCCAGAAGGAGACAAAAAGCAAAAGGACTTTAATATATCCTTACATATGCATACACAACTTTTTATGGCCTGTTTGGCTGGTTAGAATTTTTCCTTTACAAACACAGGAATTACAAAGTTAAATAAGAGATTATGTAAAGTTTTATGTATGCCTGAGAAGTTATTACTTTTTTCTACACTACCTAAAAGCAGACAAGCCAAGCAACTTCCACTGTTGAAAAATTTGCTGCTCACAGCAGCGCAACTTACCAGTAATAATAGAAAAAGAGGAACAGTGTGCTTGCTACATAATAGTCACATATCTGGCAAACTGAATGCACCTGTTACATTGCTGGTTTTGACAGGAGGTGAGTGGATTTGCTATCACAGGTAAATACCAGCAAACAAAACCTAATTTGCTAAACATTGCACTATAGAGACAGTAGACCCTCAGGTCACTACTGAAAAATGACTCGGCTTAGCAAAAAGAGCACTGATATTCCTTGCAGTGCCAAGACTGGCTTCCTCTCCACCTGTTCCTTCCTTCTGCATTCCCAATTGCAGATCTTGTCAAGGTTCTGTGTTTTTAAACGTGTTTGGGTTTTTTTTGATTTTTTTTTTTTCATTCAGTATTGATCCCTAGTGCAATGATGGGTAACAATATTGGAAAACACAGCCATTATCTCCCTCTATCTTCATAACTTACTATACTCCATAGTAAACAAACTGAGTAAACAAGGTCAACAAGAACAAAAGAAGCTCAGAAATTTTTCATGGCTTTCATTTGAATGAATTGTCCATGTGCTTTTTCAATTACAGCATAAAAGTAAATAAATAAGAGAACCACTATGAAGTAACATTCAAAGAGAAAATTAAGCCTAACTTTTTTCCTTTGTTCTCAAGAAAGCAGTTTTAATATTCAGAGGGGGTTTTCTAGCATAAACCCGCTTTTTAGGTTCTATCTTGTTTTCTGATAGAGGGAATTGGGGAAGAGACTGCTGGTTTGCACCGTATTAAACAGAAAACATAAACAACGCACAGTATAAAAATTACCAGTATGAGCCAAAGCCCTTTGAGACCCTAAGCATATGCTAAAATTGCAAACAGCCATACCCAGAGTTAGCAGACACTCACGGTCAATCTCATTTTTGTATCTCCTGTAACTGCCTCAGAGATGAAGACACTATACATTACCAAACCCCAGGAGCTTTTCAAGCTTTACTTGAAAAGCAAGTGGTACATTATGGTTTTAAATTCTGAAACCTGCAGGGACTACAAAACAGAGTAAATTAGTTGGCTTGGTAAAAGAGCCAGGACCTCATCCCATAGTAATGAAAGAATTTCTCATGATTGCCAAACAACTGGTTCAGCCAGATAACAGAGGTATAAAAAAAAGAAAAAGATTGATCTAACCCCACCTTTT
This sequence comes from Falcunculus frontatus, assembly GCA_013398115.1. Taxonomy (NCBI): domain Eukaryota; kingdom Metazoa; phylum Chordata; class Aves; order Passeriformes; genus Falcunculus; species Falcunculus frontatus. The sequence continues at coordinate 1,775,908 of VZRV01004991.1, read as the reverse complement.
TAAAATAGAGGTAACCTTTCCTAAAGCAGAAATAGTGGTGTGGGGGAGGGGGGAGGGAGAGAAATAAGGAAAAAAAGGAGAAAAAAAATGCAGAGGGAGAACAAGTACTTTTGTTTAAACACCAGATAAGGACTCGAGATGACTTACCATTTTTTCAAACCTGAAGAAATTTTAAATGGATATTATTTTAAGCATCAAAAGAGACAGAACTGTATTATCATAGATGTTAACAGGAGGCAAGGGTGTATAGTAATTGAACTTCCATAAGAGCCTCCCTTACAATTCCAATTTGAAATTATGGTTGCATTTTCATATTTTACATTTGATTTAGACCCTTGCCAACTACTTTAAGCTGTCGTACCTTACTTAAGATTGCAGTAACTCTTTACGGTGCATATGTACATAGGAAAAAAAATTGTCTAAGAGGAACATGTTCATGAGCATGAGACTGATGAGCTGAAGGAAGTGGTAAACAAAATGAGCAAGGAGGTCTAAGTATAGGAGCATGCCAGTAATGCAGCTTTGTGTTTTAGATTTTTCACCCCTAAGTAGATTTCTCAAAGAAGTGCTGCTAAAATAACTGAGCATACAGGCTGACCTACAGAATGTGGTTTTGCCACATAATGACTTAGCCCTACAATAGAGAAAAGCTTCTTCCCACTTTCATCCCCAGCAATTTAATTCAAGTGCAATCTCGGACACTTCAAGCTTTGGTACTTCTCTCTTTTGCTGCATTTTCTCTGAATGTTACCAATCATCTATGCAATTTCAGCTGCAAAACTAATCTTTGCAGTATATTACATGTAATATCTCCTTTTTAAAAACTGAAGCCCTTATGACCTCTATTGTATTTCAAGAACTTTTCACGATATAATAGAAAATCGAAATATTTCCTTTTCCCAGTCCAAATATATTTCTCCTTTTTCAAATACCACCATCTTCTTTAGTTCAGTGAGAGGCAAAATCTTTAGAGGGATTCCTGTAACCCGATTAACATTTCTGTAATTGCAAGAATTTCTAGAATTGCCACTAGCTTATGAAACAAAATCAAAATAACATAGTGGGATATTTGCACACAGGCACAAAGAGGTATAAGCCATATGACTCTGATATAATTCAGTCAAAGGCTATCATTATTTTAAAATATTTTGTAAAAATTTATATGAATTGACTTTCAGGAAAAAAAAATGAAAATAGAAGTATGATCACAATGAAAATTTTGAAAATCTGGTTTCTTTTTAAATTTCATTTCTTAACAGAAGAAAGACATTCATTAGGAAGGCATGTAGGATTAGATTCTACAATCATTCCAGTTAAAATATGCACAGACACACATTCACGTGAGCACATGAGCGCACACACACTTTGTTAAAGGACCTTCAGCTGAAGCAACTGTGATCTAATCTCCTCTAATGAAGCAGGAAACCACTGATTCCAATTTTGGGTTTGGAGCAATTCTGTCACCCACCAGAAAAGTTAAACTTGGAATGACTTTTTTTTTTGTCTGTGAAATGGCAAAAGGACCTTTTTTTTTAATGGCAACATACTGGATATATTTAGAGGCATTTTAAATGAACAGTTTCCGTAACAGAAACTAAAAGGGTGCAATCTAGCGCAGAGCAGTTTCTGTAAGTTCAAACAGGATTTTTTTTCATTGTTATTATGTATACATGCATTAATGATTATTCAGTGCTTCAAGAGATGAACTTCACTGCCCAGGAGGCTGTAACGTTCCAAATATAAACATCAGGCTCCTGCAGTTTTCAAGATCCTATACACTGGCTTGCTCAGCTGAATTCTTCTGTCACACACAGCATCCATTATATACTAACTACAGTTTCTTATTGCAGATGGCTGGTGATAAAACACAGTTAGTAATCCAATATCTGTGCTTCTCAAAACACGTTAAAAGAACAGCCTTATCAACACAGATTCATCCTGACTTAAATGAAAACAGAAATGGTACTAAAGGCTTCCACAGAGTCTAACCTAGAAGGAAATATAACCTCCTAAAAACAAACCAGTAACAACCTAATATTTTCATTGAACCAAAAAAAAACCCCCCTTGTTTCACCAGTTGGTCGGTTGGCTTGTACGATGTGTGTTTTCTTTAAAGAGATGATGGGATTTGGGGTGTGGGGGGGTATTCTTTTCATTCCATGACTCATCCAGCATGAATTTCTTCAAGAAAGTGTTCCAAAAATAAAAAGTGATATTCAGAATAGTATGGAGATGAACTACTACATTCTACAACACTGACTGAAAAGACCCCTGTGAAAATTAGAACAGCCATCACACAAACAGAAATGTTACGGCATTTTCAGGAAAAAATTATCTGTTTGTTTCCCTTAATGTTATATTTTATCCCATAGCACATTAATTTCCATCCCAATATATTAATTTCCTGTATAATGTGAAACATTTACAACAGAAGTTACTTAATACAGTAACAGGTTCAGAGAAGGCAGGGAAGGGAAGGGGAAAAAAAAAGCAAGGTACAATGTTTTCTTTTTTTCCTCTTCCTTTTCTTTGTAAATTTTAAATTTTATAGTTTTTATGGGTTGTGCTTCTTCTGTAAAGGCATAGTATGGGAGCCGTGATTTTTTCGGTGCTGGGGGTGGCGGATTCGCTTTGCTCTGAGTTCCAGCCAGGTTCCCCGAGCCCTCAGGACCCGTGCTCACTGTCCCAGAACTGCAATATCACTGCGGCGTTTCCTCCAGCTCGACGGCCATGGCGTGTGGAGCGGTGCAGGAAACACCAGCAGCTCTGCCCCTTCCCCTGGCCAAGAGCACCTTCCACCTGCCCCAACCAGAGCGGCCACCCCAGCAGCCCCAGGGGTGGCCACGGGGCTACTGTGCTCCAGGACAAGCCAGCTCCCGCGGCCACCCGCGCTGCCAGGCCCAGGAAGGCGCAGTCATGGCGAGGTGGCTGAGCAACAGTGGCCAGTGGGGCCTTGTGAGGTAGAGGTGCAGCGTCCAGCTCTGACCATTAGCCACAGCAGAGCCCTCACACTGAGCAGGACTGGGGGAGGTTCCCCCGTATCAGTGCGCACCATCCGCGCTGTGGCACTGACAGCCACCCACCATTGCTCCTCTCGGAACTGCTGAGAACAGTCACAGCTGACTTTTATCTTACGCTAAATTATTAACTTGGCGATAAATACAGGCAAAAGTTGCTCTGAGGTACTTATGTATGTTCTTAAGTGCAAAACATCTCCGTATGACAACACTTAACAGAAATTTATTATTTTCATTGGCTTTCGGCTTACTCTATAAACATACTACATCATTTTGTAGGATTTTTATTACTGTTATTATTACAATTCCATATTCCTATTCAACTTGAAATGATGAATGCAAAATCAATACAATAAGTAACAAATGTATCCACGGTGACCAAACAACAAACTCAAAAGCACAGCACGGCAAGTGAAAATTAGCAGTTCTTAAAACAACTACATCAGAGGTTGGTTGCAATGTAAAAGAAAGGCTCGTGAATTTAGAAGCGTTTCAAAGAGTTTAATTATTTGAAGGCTCCGCTCAAATAGTACAATATAAATAGTAGGATGTGAGATAAAGGTAGGATATCATCTTGGAGGTTACAGCTTTAAAGAGAGAGAGAAACATGATAACAAATTCCCAAATTTAGCAACTTCTCTCTCTGATAGTCAAAAACCTCACTTCACCTATTAACACTTGCTCTACAACAATAATACTGCCAAAGGGTTAGGTCTTACTTTCCGTGGTAATTATTTTCAGTATTTAGTTCAGCCTTAGTGCTGCACACATGCATTCCCACTATGCCACCTTACATCAGCAGCAAATAGACGAGAAGGCCCAGAAAGCCAAACAAGATGCATACAAACATACAGAAATGCTTTCTTTTTCTGCCCTTGCTATACTTATGTGGCCCGATAGTTGCCTGTACGGATTAAAAAAAAAACCCAAAAGCCCCAGAAAATACTACAGAATTCTTTATTAATATTTATAGGAAAGTACCCTTCTTTTCCTTAGAAAAAATAAAATTCCAATATTGTCTATATGATGGCTGTAGCAATTTGAAATCAAAGTAAGTGCGCGATGTACGCAGTCAAGCTTTCATCTGGCTCTGTGCAATACTGCTTTGTGCAGTAACAGGGACAGGTGAGATTACACATGTTCTGGCTTCTCACAGACAGAGCAAGAAAATACCCAGAATAGCAAGAAAATACCCAGACTAACCACAGCTAAACATTATTCCCCAGCTCATGCTTTCTTATGCAAAAGACAGGAATAAGAGAATCCATTTAAAAGTTAATATTGAAGGAAACTTCAGACTGAACACAGCAGACAGAGAACCTGCCTAGCAGAAACTTTCAGCTCTGCTCGCAGAAGTGAAATTTCCTACAAAGCAGAGAGAAAGCACAATACAGTTTTTTCCATTTAAAAACTTGTGTTGCACCAGAAAACAAATAAGCAATTTTTATTTTTTCAAAGTAACACCAAAAAAAGTTTGATCACCATTACATGTTTCTGAAAATTATAGAAAGGAAAAAAATGATAAAATTAAATACTATGCAGCTAACATATATCTAATACCCTAACTCTATAACTTCAGCAAACTGCAACTTCTAATCCTACACAAGAAAAACTGATTGTTAAAAAAAACCAACCAACCCATCTTGCTCTTGCAATGCTGTTAAAGGTAGAAAAATACCTGAAAAAAATGAATAGCAAATTAACCTCACTTTTTTAATAGTGAAGAATCCGAATTAATCAAACCTAAAACCATAAGGCTTTGCCTATTCCTCCTCAGTCTTTTGAAAATGCTGTAAAGCTAAAACACTGAAAATTTTTTCTTTGAAAGGGACACTGAACTGTTCTGACAACTAATTTGTGTATTTTTTTCTGCTAGGACAGTTTACATCAAAATCTATCTGCTTTCATAACTGATATATTTCACTGTTAAAGACAAATCCCACACACATACATACACAATCTTTAATTTTAGGAAAATAAGACAATGCTTAGCATGGCACAAGGCATAGTACTTTTTTGAAAGGGCTGAGAATATTGCAAAAGTTCTTCCCTTAAAGCTTGAAGTGAACTCCTGATTCAATATTTAATGAAACTGAGAAAGCTGCTGAATGTCCCAGAAATCCTCCAACTCCCTGCTCTGGGTTCATTCTAAGTATTATGCAGCGATAAATTAACAGTGAGACTAGATGAGATTTCAAGCAGTCAAGAATAGCATTTCTCCATCACACCACCAAATTCTCTATTTTATTTTCCTTTGCTCTTAACAGCACTAACTTGCAGCATTATATTGCAATCGTACATCCCAGCCCAGTACTGCAGCGCTACATTGCTTAGACATAGCTCTACACTCCAGCATGTTTTTAGGGTATGCAGCCAGCTCAGCTGTAAGCCTAAGGAAGATTTCCATCAAGCAACAAAACTAAACTCTGCACAAATATTTAACGGCTCCAAGAACCCTAAAGGCTTAAAATAATATGCATTTTGTGGCACGCAAGGAGCCAGCCCCACACCGGCGATCTGAACAACGCAGAGTACTCGGCAACTGCAGCACTGCAAATAAAACATTGTTTCGCCTTTGTACCTTTGAATTCTTCAAACTAAGAGCTGGATGAAATACTGAGGTTCACTGTGCCTCCCCAGCATTGACAGTGCAGTAGCAGCTCGTCCATTACATTAAGTTCGTCTAAAACTTCCCAGGCATTTCTCATCCTCTCTCAGCAGATGAAACACAAGTTCATTTAAAACAAACCTAGCACGAGTTCATCTTATCTAGCTTGTTTTTCAAACCGCTAGAACTACGCAGTAGCCCACTCAAACAGAAAATTTCCCAGACAATGGAATCCTTTCAAACTGCACAGCCGGCAGGATTCCCCAGTTGTCAGTTTTAGGTGCGTGCCAGCACGAAATGTTCTTGAATCCGAAATCTGTAATAATCACTCCTATTGATAATGTGAGCAGAAGCAGAATTACATCATGGTTAACACTTACCAAAATACATTATGTTTCTCATTAATCATGCAGTCAGGATCCCACCGCTGTGTATTCAGCATTAGCTCCTGCACAGGGCTGACATGTGAAACAGAGCTTTTTCATTCTACATTATGTGGAAATTTCCCAGCACGAGAAGCATGAGAGAGCAGTGTGCCTCCTCAGGATGAGCGCTTTGCAGGCAGTCTTATCCCTGATACAATCCCTGTCTGATTTAGCGTTTACTCCGGCTGCATGCTGCACTGCCCATTCTTACTGTAATCTGACTCCTCCTTCTGATGTCCTTGCTGTGCCTGTGACATCAGGACTAAGAGTACTACAAACAGATCTTTTCTTTAACGGGCTGGCAACGACATGCTCTTATATCCTGGTTAACCTAACTCTGGTTTGGACAAAAAAAAAAAATAAGCCCTTCTAAAATTGTACGGGCTTTTTTTTTTTTTTTTCTTGGCAGTAAATGCGTTTAGTGACATAACGTGCTCAATTACATAATAGATGGGGAAGACAAAGAGTATATTGTTAGTGTATTTTTCTTTGAAGGGCAGGCTCCAGGAGAAGCTTGGAGTGCCTCAATACCCCAACTTCAACTGAAGATAAAGATGCCTGACACTTTGCAAGATCATGTACCCCTAAGACTTTTTTTTTTTTAATCGATAGTTCCACTTCAATAAACAATTTCAATCTGAATGTTGGATAAAGAAAAGTCTGTTTCTATTTTTAAAAAGAAACTGACAAGTAAGTGGTTCAATTTCAATACAGCTGAACTGATTTTTTAAACTACAGTTTCTTCGCCTGGATAACAAAGCATGAGGACAGGAGATATACGACAACAAGGATCTGCAATGGAGTTTACAACCTTTCACCTTCCAGGTCTCTAGTTGCTTTCTGGCCCAGTTTGATAAGTCATTAGCAGCCGGTAGGTACTTTATTGTTCTGTGGCAAATGGAGTAGTCCTAAGTTTGTTGTAAAAAAGTCTACACACAATCTATATAAAGCTATATGAACTAGTAGCAGCTTCAGAAGAAGAAAGACCAAAGAAACACCGAAATACTCTCCACCATGTACATGTAGTGCCTCAGGATGGATCCGACACGCACCAGTGCGGCAGCGCGGTGAAGACAATGTGGTCTGTATTTATGCACATATGTCTCTTCTCTGAATCAATAGAGGACATTGGTTTCCTGCTGTCAGTCTGGCGTGTATCAGTGATAATACACTTAAACTAAATAAAGGTAAAAAATAATGGACAGTATGCTGAAGTGTTTATTTCATTATAATAGGATCTAATGGGATGAATGCTTTCATTCTACAGGAAAGAGGATGACAGGTATAATTCATTTAAAGCTCCACTTCTTATTTGTAAAACCACCACACAGTAAGTACTATTTCATGAGGTCCAATCACTTCGGGCAAAATTATCGCAGCAGCACAGCAGCCAAGGAACGCTCCAGTTGCAGCAGCAGAGGTAAGAGCCCTGGTGTACGGTGCCGCTATGCATCTCTCAGCAAGAGTCCTCTGCAGCATTGCCCTCACGAGGTTTCATGCTACCTGTATGAATGTTACTGAGATTAAACACTCACGGGGAACTGGGGCATGAATTTCAGTCCTGTCCCTCACAAGCAGTCCCACAGCTATTCATTTCTGATACCTAGCCTTTCTCAGTGCCCTTTCTTATTTCAACTGCCCCTAGGAAGCAGCAAGCCCTGAAACGAGAGATCCGTGGTATACATATACTCCAAAATAAGCTTTGCTTCACAACTAAAAAGCACACAGTGCAGGAGTGCACTTTGAGGCCACAGTGTACAAGGGAGGAAGAGCAAGACTTCTTGTGTGGGTCAAACTGACCAACAACGTAAGTTGAGCAAATCTTAGATCACAGTGAAGAAATGCTGTCTAAAAACCCTGGGGGAAAAAAGAAAAAAGAAGCTGTCTAGAAATCATGGCCTATGTTTCAACTGCACAGTGTGGACAGCAAATAACAGAGGGTATTCACAGCACATTCCCTTTCTCTATTTCATCATTACAATGCTCATTCACTTTTAAGATACAGGGAAGGACACCTCGCTATAGGGGAAAACACCATCCTCAAAGACTGGTTTAAAATATCTCAGCTGAACCACTCTAATGTTCTCTGAGCAGTAGGTATAAGCTACTATCAGGAGCCTTCTGCAGCACAAGCATTCCCTCCTCTCCCTTCACTGAGGGTAAAAGCTCAGAGAATCAATTCTCTGTGAAATCCTTCAGCTCCTTTTCCAGCTCTGAAGTGCTTTTGCAGAGGCACTGCGTGACGTCCTTTAAGACAGTCTGCACCCAGGCACAGCATTTGCCTGTTAAGCTGCATTTACCTTATCACACAAAAAAAGGCTTGGGGTTATTCTGCCAGGAGTCAAACCCTGCAAGACGTAGGCTAACTCTGGTCTTGACGTTCCACCAAGCCAATATGCCTGCTGATTCATGCCATCAGCTGCTCATCTGAGAGCCTAGGTACAGAAGGCTGATGTCTGTGTAGATGTGCTATTAGTGCTCAGGCAAGGACCACGCTGCCTTTAAACACCCCTTCTTGAAATGGCTGTTGTGTTACAAAACCTGTACCAACTCCGTGGCGTCTGATGGCAGGTCAGATCCTCAGGAAATGTAAACACCAAAGTGCCACATAGACTTTGGTTCTGAATGTTACCTCCAATTTGGTCTTGCCCTGTAGGATGTAAAACAAGCAGGACAACCTCCCTCCCTATTGCATCTTACTCGTGTTCTGACAGTAAGTATACAATTAAAGTAATCAAAGAAACTAAAACAAGAACTTTAATTTCTTTTCAATTCAACTACAGAAAAGCAAGGTAGGAGGGAAAATCACTGGAAAGCTTTCACAGCCCAAATTCACATACTCCATGACAAACTCTGCTTTCATTTACACATGTACAACATTAATAAGCTGCAAAAAGAAGTAGGGTTTCAAGCAAGGAACAAAAAATAAGTTTTATTCCTTGAGTGGGATATTGTCTCTGTCAGTGAAAGCAAGGTTTAGTTTAGTAATTGCAATCCCAAATGGCTGGTGTTTTAATGCAAGCACTGAGGGTCCCGCTGAAAACAGCTGTAAGGAAGCACAGTCAGGAGCAGCAAACACTTATGTGTGCCTGGAGATTTGAGTAGACCCAGTTTGGGCATGCAGGATCATGCAGAATGAATGAGCAAATTAGTCAGTGATGTCAGCCCGTGGTGCAAACTCCCAGTCATGAACAAGCCGGCACAGGCTAACCAGCATTTAACTTTGCTACAGATGCCGGTCAACTGCAAAATTATTGTATTTTCATGCATGGTTCACTTATAAAAACAAAAACCCCAAACCCTTGTGATTCAGCAATAGCATAAACCTAACAAGAAAAAAATTACCTTCTCCTAAACCAGCTACCCCTCATCCTTATTTCTAACAAGAGAAGCAACTTCTACTCCCTGAAATCCTCTTTTCCAACAACCTGTTTATTTTTTTCATAATAGCATCTCCGCCTTGAGTTTTTCTGCCCTTTCTCACCTTGGTAAAGGCTTTGCCACAAAGGACAGATTTTCAAAATGCAGAACAACCCACAAGACATCACCTCCTTGGAATAAACAAAAAGCAGATAGCACACATGGCCCAGAAGTACAGCACATATGCTACATTTCTCCAGACCTGGGAAAGCTACAGGTTATTCCCCACACCTGACTTGGTCTAGAGCCAGAGGGCCACTTCATGAACTAGCTCCTCTGTTCTGTGCTTTCTACTGATTTTTATCTATCCACTGATTTACACAATGCCTCCATAGTAAGTATTAAAGCCACTCACAGGCAAGTCTGTTGCAGAGACTAATTAATGTTTAATAATATTAATTCACCCAGTTAATTCCCTAGGATTCCTGGAAAACCCTCTTCCAGTCTTGAACTCTCCCAGGAGGCAACTAATATTAGGTTTATACCCAAACTCTTACCAATTGGCTTTGATGAATGTCAGTTAGTAAGGCTGACCACAAATCATCTCCTGCAAATGCAAAAGCACATCAAGGAACTCTTTGCTGGCAGAAGTGTAATAATAGCCAACAAATACACTAGTGGCACAACATTTTAAGTCTATGCATCATGTGTAGTAGGCTAAAAGATCTCATATATCTCAGAGGTTTTCAGATTTTCCTAAAATAAATTTTGTCTACTGTACAGAGATAGCTATTAAGAACAAAAATTTATTGTGGAATCATTCATTTCTGAAAATAAAATGGGAGAAACAATCCAAATCACATTTGGCCTACTAATTCATCAAATGCATCCCAAAATGAAAAGATTCTCGCAAGTAAAGTGGGACTAGAATTTCCACATAATTTGGAAATTTATATATTGAAGCTATTTCATTCCTATTAGTAACCACAGTGCAGAAAGAAAGAACAGCAAAAAAGCCACAGTTTTGTAAGCCTCCAAAAGTAATTGAAAATGTTTCCAAGTGCACATATTTTTGTGCCTCAAATCAAATATACTAAGTACATCAGCTAGAAGTTTGGTTTGTTTTTATTTTGAAGCCATCTGGAGTAGTTTAAGACATACTACACAATAATGCAGATTTTGTGATTCATTACTAATCTCCTGAGGTTACACTAAAGGATAAGAAGGGAAGGAGCAAGTTACATTTGTATATTTTAAACAACCACAGAGGCTCATCTTTGGTTTTGAACATTCTTCACGGGCTAAAACTACCAAATGTGCTTTTTACCCTTGACTCAGAAGTGTCACTTCTGGAAATGTGCAATATTTGTCACCGTGAATACCATTTAACTGCAGCAGTACCCGAAGGAACTCTGTACCACAACACATGAATACAACTGGAGGAACTTAATTAATCTTCCTGTCACTTCCATGATGCCTTTCATTAGTTTAGCTGCTATCTGATCAACTGCTCCATTCTCTATTGGAAATGGCTAACCAGAACCTCCTATAAAAGTGTTTTCAAGAGGTAAACAGACTCACTTTTGATTCTGAGTGCCTTTACAAAGCTTTGCCAAGCAAACTTTATCAGTTCAGTAACAGCACTTACAGCACTGCTCTTTTTAAGCAACTGGGATTTTCTACACGCACAGCTTAAGAAATATAAATAGAACAATATGCATTTTTCTAAACTTAAAGGTAGTACTTCTGGTATTTTGTAGTTTGAACACAGATGACATGTGGCAATTGAAAGGTCATATTTTTCTGAATTTCCTTCCCATAGACATGGATAGCTATTAAACAAACAATCAGAATGTAGCCAACATAAAACCAAGCCCACATTTTAGGCACTATTGCTGCTAATGGTTTTACTAAATGCCCATTCCTGTCATCTTCTGCTCCTAAGCATGGGACAAGATTTAAGTTAATAAATGTGAATGAATACACAACTGGTGCAGAAACTTTTTTGACTATGTATATTGATAACAATCTTAAATAGAAATATGGTTTTAAAAGCAAACAACAAGACTGAGAAGCTTGTCTGAATGCATGTCAAATATATTTTCAAACACACCCACACAAAATTTTTTTTCACTCAAAAATGAAAACTGGAACTGATGACAACAAAATGTGCAACATATATAATCCTTTCTTTCTCCCTCTTTCCCTTTTATTTCTGTACTGCTTTCAGTACAATTTATCTAACGTGGGTTTTGAGCACATCACAAGCAGATCACTACCTCTTGTGAGGTGAACAATTAGTCAGTGTTTCACTTTTTTCTGTCCATCTTTCTGACACTCTCTAAAATATTGCAACATACCTTGTAGACTCATCACCAAATCCAGACATTTATTCTCATAATTTAGAAATTTAAATTTATAAATCCAGATGACGTACTAAGAAATTTTGTATAGATTTCACACTCAGGATTTTTTTTATTTTTGCACTCTGATTTACAGGATTCATCTGTTCATTTATGAATAGATACCTTTTGCATTTCTGATTACACCATCAATTGGCCAAAACTAAGCACTTTTATTATTTCTATAATCATTTTTATCAATCAACTTACAAGTCTCAAGTAAAAAACTTGATAGTATATAATAAGATCATCTACTTATAGCCCCTGCTTTAACTGTTTGATTTAACTAACCATTTATTGCATTATTAATTAGAGATCAATTAATTTTGTTTAAAATGATAGCAAAGCAATTATTGCACCGGTATCAGCCTATGTTTTAAGGAGGGAATGTTTGTTTGGATTTTGTTTGGGGTTTTTTTTGGGGGGGGGTGGGTTGTTGGGTGGGTTTTTGTTGCTTGTTTGGTTTTGAGTTGTTGGGCGGTTTTTTTCCTTCAACAAGGTGCATCAATGAACTGGAGAGTTCCTCAACAGATCATTTAGGACTCTTGTGTGAAAGCTGTCCAGGACTATTGATTTTAAATAGTCTTTAGCCCAAGCAGCTAATGCTTTACATCTTCCTTTCTTTACTCCAGGCCTTTCGGAAAGTGCCTTAGCACACTCATAACATGGAGATTGCACCAAACATTTTTCAAAATATAAAATAAAAACATTTTTTTAGCACTTATGGTGCTTTCAAATCATTTGTAACAATCTTACTATCTCCATCTAGTGGCTTATATGATTAGGACTTTTGCTATTAATACACTAAAACCTTTTTATTGTCCTTTGCCTTGCCAACCACAGATTTCTCATTTCCTCTTTCTGGCTTTCCCTATAAATTTTCCATATTTCTTACTTCTAATTTATATTGATTAGTATTTGAGTCCTCTTTTATAATTTTGTTCCAAGTTGTGTTTTAATTTCTAGTTGCTCTCCTAATTTTGTGGCTGAATCAGGAAAGACTTTTAGTTAAAGTTTGCCATTTTCTGAACATAAAATAACTTTTTTAGTCATCTAGTGACCTCTAGTTATCTAAGACAGCATCAATTTTCCTCCCAAACCTCTCTAGCTCTTTTCTTCCCAAACATTTCTGCTTCTAATTTTCCTTTAAAAAATGAAGTATCTTGAAACACAAAATATGTAAACAATTTTATTTGTATTCTGTTTTTTCCTATAGAATGTTTAAAAAAAAAAAAAATCCCTTTCCATACCCTTAAGTACCTAAATGGAAATATTTCAAGATACAAGCATGAAAAAAACCATTCCTTTGTTTTTTGATACTGTATATAGCTGTTCAAAGAAGAAAAGGAAAAAAAAAAGTAGCAATGCAGTATGATTTTAGGTTTCCCAGTGATTATGAAGGTACAGAGCTGTGGTTTAAGTACCTAACTGCAAGAGGAAAATGCCAGCACGTGCAGTCCCAACGTGAGTGGGTGCAAAGCCGTTTGCTTTTTATACTGGATTGATCAATGGGAGCGAGGCTGGAGCATCGACCTACAGCCAGGAAGGGACACAAACGCTGCCAGCTGTGCAACATTACAACCTCTCTCCTGCTTTGGGGAGCTGAGATACTTTGCAACAGCGCCCAAAGCGATTGCAAGGTGCCAGCACCACATTCGCAACTAAGAAGAGGCAGGAGCTTAAGGCATGTCCTGCTTTAACCACCTCAACTAAAACAGCCAGTGGTACAGACACCTCCTGAGGCAACTCATCCCATGATAAATTGTAATCTGAGAGGAAGAAATCTCCTCTCCAATGGTATAAAAACAGTTAAACTAATCTCATGGCAAACACAACTCCTGTATTTGAATTCCTCTTTCATATTCAAGGAAAAGCTGTTTTAGCTAAAACTATCAAAGGAAATGCAAGTCATAGGTGAGTAAGATGCAGTCTCTCAGAAAGTGCCATTCAAAAAGGGGAGAAGACACAATGGCAGCAGACCTGCAAATTAATTTGAGGCTATAAAAGGATACAAGTTACAGCACAGTGTTCAACTTTTTATGAGATTGTTTTGAAAAATCTCTATTGGATTTATTCACACCCATTGAATTTGATAGGCCTGCCCAGGTGTAAGCATTTTGCAATTCCACACATGCAAGTTCCACATCAGAGTGCAAGAAACAAATGGTCATGAAATGAAAATATCAGCTGTAGGTGGGATTTGACTCAGAGACTGACACTTCAGTTTTTATGTGTCTATTTGGGTGCCTACCTGCAATCTGGATGTCTAATTTCCCACCACAGTCAAAGCAGATCAAAGTGATGTGGTCAGCAAAGTCAGAAGAGTTACTTATTACATCTGGAAATAGACAACAGCTTTGGATGGCCAAGCAGCTTCCCAAGCTGCATTTATTGACTGGAGTTTCCCCAATCAGAAGGGGAGCTCAGACACCCAGCTCCTAGGTATCTACACACACACACACATACACTCATATACATACTCTGCCAGCTGAACCCCAGCCAAGGCCTCCAAACCCCTTAAGTGATCTGGGACCCCACAGATCACCCGTACCCAGTGAAATTCAACTCCATCTGGGATCATCACAGCAACTACCAACTGCACTCAGCAACACTGAGCACCACTTTAGAACAGAACATGAGAAACACCTGCAAGTGAAACAAGCATGTAATTTATTCAAGAAGAATTGAATTATCTCCTAAGGAATTAACTATAAATCAGCTTCCTCAGTGCATGGGGAAATTTCCTGGGCTCTTAAATGACCCCTGAGGGCCTCAATATTTCACCTTGTGCAAAACAAAGACCAAAAATGTCTGTCTCAAAAATGTCAGGCACAGAAAAAAGTAGCACTTTTGAATGACCAAACTACCCTCCTACAATAACCATCGTCTGCTAAAATCCCTGTATTCTAACTTAAGCTATTCATGCTTACCTTTAAGAAAAAATTGGGAGCATATCACAACGTTGCTGTTAGGTGATATAGGCATTTAGTGTTAATAGTGAACAGAAAAGAAGGTTAAAATCATCCAGAAACTATTTATTTCTTCTAGTTTCAAATGCTCCAATACTCTTCTCCCAGGGGGAGCAGGAGGCTGTGACTGCTTCTTAACATTCTGCCAATAATGTTCAAATACAATCCTACCTGCTTTATAATAATTAACAGTAAAAGGAGTGTTTTCATCTCTGTTCCCACCTTTTGATCTTATTGACAGAGACTTCTGCCACTCTAATTTAGAATGTCATGTACAGCAAAAAACTCCTGTCTTTATCTGTTCCTTTCTTGTTACATCTCTTTTCTGTACAGATTCCTTTTGATCTGCCATACCTCTGAATTAAATTATCAGATTTGAAAACACCCTGCCATAACAGCAGCCTAAAAGTAATTCTGTTTCCCACAGCTGAACAAAAAGACTGTATCCCAAAGCCACGTACCCTCTTCTACATGCACTTTTCAGGGTCTATCTCAATACAAATACTTTGCAATTTATTTATGCCAATATACTTGGAAAATTAATAATTTTGAAACATAACAGCCTAAACGTAGTGCTGTGGCTACTTTTAGATAATTGAGTGACTTGATTTTTAGTTTGCTGCTCAGTAATACTTATAATAAGCCTAGTTACTCTAGGTGTCTAAATATCTATATAGAGACAGAAAATACTGGTATAAGTCCTTAAAGAATTTTTTCCTCTCTGCACTACATAGATGAACAGCATACAACTGATGAATATGTATCTCATCACTTCATATTCCTACAGAGTACTATGACTGAAAGAATTTCAGCTAGATTTGAAAGCCCCAGCCATACCTCTTCAGACTCTGCAGATATGAGACCACTGTTCCAAGTGAACTGTCTACAGATCCATCTTGTAGAGGAGGACCGTGCTATGCCAATACCACAATAGCCTGGAAGTGCTAATGGAAGAAGAGCTGGCTGTAGGGCTCTAGGGGTCTGTATCTCTGCCTAGCTCTGAGGAAGGGTCTGCAGACAGCAGAGCAGAAGATACAGGATGGTGTACTGGACTTCTACAATCACTTCTGCAGATCCTCTGTTTTCTCTGTACATAAGAAAGTGATTGTCATTTCAAGAACATTTAAGTTCTGACTGCTCAGACAGAGCTGACTGCAATGTAAAAGTGACTTCTAGTTTATCTCTGGGTTGCATTGATTTGACAGTTTAGTTTTGTGCAATGGAAAACTGCATCACTGACAGAAAAGCTCTCAGGGAAAATAGTGTAAGAAACAGAAGGCCTCAGTAAACCCATGTAATGCAGAAGTCTGCAGTGCCTGTTTTATCCCACTAAAGATATTTTATCATGTTCTCTAAGTTGCTGATACTTTTTGTACTGATACACTTTTCATTACTTATCTACTACTTCCTTCCTTAATCACTGTCCACCAGAGCATTTAATTAAGTAATTATTTTTACCAAGAGCAACTGTCTATACATTAAAATACACTGGGTCATGCTTCATCTTCATTTACATCCTTTAAAACCAATGACTTTAAGAACAAATTCAGGAAGTACCGAGCACGAGTAGTGCAGTGTTGCATAAAGCTTATATGCATGGTAATACACACACATATTTATATTCAGCCTTGTGCACACACAAATGCATGCAGTGTAACATGACAATGCCAGATGCTTTCTCAAGTGTATAATTAACTTGCTGCACAGGTCAAAAGCCACACTAGGATTCCAGTTTCCTCTTTTTTTCTTTCTCATTCCTGCTCAACAAGGCGATTTCTTTTTCATCATTGGATATGAAGCCAATCAAAGGGTAGAATTAGGAGTGATAAAATTTGCACTCTATTGTGTTACTTTTTACTTCCTATTCAGTATGCCAGAGACATTTGATTAGAAGGAGGACATTAAATTATAATGCTGAACATTTTAGCTCGTTACAGCATGATAAGTGTTAGGAATTGTTCTGAGTAAAGTCACACGCTCATAGCTGCTTGGCATAAAAAATGCCATGACTGGCTATTCCTCTGTCTTCTGGGCCTCATAGCTGTTCTGGTCAAGTTAGGAACCTATTTTCATTGAATATCCCAAACAGTGCACAGGGTAAGAGTAAAAGTGAACCATGGTTTTAGTCAGGGTCCTCTGAGATGGGTCTTCCCCTGGGCGGAAGTCCAGTGGAACCACCTGAGAGATGGGAAGATTAGCTCCAGATAAAGGCTAACCAGCAATTCTGCAGGCTATGGCAAGTCTTGTCCCCTTTATGCAAGGATTAGTATCCACAGTTCCACAGTATGTGGAACTTTACCTCTCATCATCACCCATTCACTACAGCAATTGGGACTTCTGTCTCCTAGACACCTGCTGAGTACTTTAATAAGCTTGTGATTTTACCAGCTTCTGTCTGATGCTACGAATGTTTTAAAGTAAGACTCCACCACAGCAAGCAATAAAAGACCATCTTCAGGTTAGGCCCCTCATGTCAATGTGTCACCAAGGATAGGGAAGAACAAAGGAAAATGCCTGAGTCTGTATCAAGACAATTAAACCTGTCCCCAGTGTCCATGTAACCTATTTATTAGGTTACTATTTGTTTGTTTGTTTGTTTCCCAGAGATAAAAATGCAAGCTCACTATTGAAATACAATTCTTAATTGAGAAAATTTATCATAAAAGTGATGGACAGCTTCCTGCTAATTGAAATTTTATAATAAGCAATAAAATGGGAGTCTGAGTTATTCTTAGCTGCGTCAGTAAAGGGAATCAAAATATATTGATACTTAAAAAAATTATTAATTACTGAATTTTCACTGGAGTTAGAAAATTTTTAATACGATATCCAGAAAAGTAGAGATTCAGATAGGTTTGAAGTAACAATAATCACTGAAGAGCACAGTTTAGAGGCTTCAAGGTATTTTATCAGGAATACTTTCAGGGTTTCTTTAGAAGGAAGCTACAAAAAAATAATACATAGCAACAGCCAAATAGCAAACTCAAAGAAACAGATTTTTCTTTACATGTTATGTGACTACTTAATCTGACTTTCACTTTCCAGCTCAGAAACAGATGAACTGGTGGTTTGGTCCTGCTGTTGCTCATACTACACATAAGTTTTCTGCTACAGTCTTCTGCCCTTTCGTAAAGAGTCATTTTAAACTTTCCACTGAATATTTTCTAAGGGAAGGTCAGATCTGAGAGTCTACAAATGGATTAGCCTTTGATCTTCCTTCCTTGACGAACGTGTATTCAAGCCTGCCAGGAGATTTTCTAAAATGACAAATGCAAGAATGACTGAGTGAACAAGAAACACCTACTACTTGGAAGGGGACATCACAGGAGTTGCAATAGTTTTTACCTAAAAATTGCGAAGTATGTAATTTATGGAACTTCTAAAAAGGCAGATGTTAAATACTACTACTACACATACGTACATATTTTTGAATGCATCAGAAAAGCCAAATTATGAGATAATAAGAGCGTATTACATGAGTCATCAGAGCCTGTACATTCCGAGAGAGGGATAATTAGTCATTTTCTGATGACTGGCTAAATACTATAAATAGTATTTCACTGTCATTCCAGGGTCACACCATGACATTCTTACAGAACAAATAAATCCTTTAAAGAGGGACAGTTTGACTGTCAAGCTTCTCCAGTGGAAAGTATCACTATACAAATAGCTCTCTCCCTTTTTAATTCTAGCTAGAGACCCTTTCAATTCAGCAAGGTAAATGACCCTCACTCATCAGCAGTAAAATATTGTCACCTTTTGAGATGTTCCCCCCACCAGTGCCAAGACATGCTTCACAGAATTAATCTAACCTGACTGATGAAGTCCTAATTTACCAGACTTGAGGCACTCATAACATAAAAGGATCAAAGGACCTTAGCATTTATGATACATGCATTTATGATATTATTTTATAAGATAGGATATAGTGTATCCCTGTTTTGCAGATGAAATGTGGGTTTAAAATATAGTAAGAGAGATTAGTTAGTGACAGAAAAAAGGCTGAATCCCTGGAGTTCTTGGCTGTAAGTCAGCATTCAGTTCACAACATCCCCCATCACATGAACAAAAAAACAACTGTGAGAAAGTGTATATAAAACCTGTCCTAATCTCTCTTAATGCTGAAAGAATATACGTGAAATGTCTTATTATTTGTAAGAAAACATTGACTGACATTTTCCTTACACTATGTTCACAAGACAAAAATGGGTCATTTTCTCCTGGTATAGATTTTGTAAGACTATCAAAGTTACATTGGGATGAACTTGACCCAAATTGTGTCAGGAACAGGGTTGTGCTGCTAATAAAGGAAAAGGTCTGTTCACTATGACACTATTGAGTAGTTTAAAAAAAAAAAAGCCCTTGTAAACAATTGTTGTCAGCTTTCAATGCAATTTTATAAAACTCCTGTGGCCTTCAGACATGCTACATTTTCATCCTTATCACCACATTAAATCACATTGCCAATAATGTCTTTGGGAGGAATTTGAATTCTTCAGGCTTGAATTTAATTACATTATGTAAACTAGAAAATGTCTTCAGCGTGCTTTGAGGGAATAGCTTATCTTGGAAATTGTTAAATTCTGTTTTGTTTAAAATATTTTCATTTTGATAACTTCATTCTGCTGCATATAGCATTTATTGATCTTCCTCAGGAATCCCTTTTCAATTTAATGCATTCTATTCATTTCCCATAAACCCTTGACTATGCTAGACCACATTCTTACACAGCTTTTAAAGAAAAAATAAATTAACATGGTTTTGACAGCATAAATATTTTGTTTTATAGCAATTATAAGATAGGGAAATGCATCCTTATACATTTTCTTTTTTTCTCCTCTGGACATAGCACTTTAGTCCACACCCTGGAACATACCAGTACTACCTTAGTTAAAAATTTTCACAGAAAAAATATGGTTATGCTGCCTGCTATCTGCGTATGGAAGTTTTTTCTTTCTATATTATGACTCATTTACTTCGTAATTTGACTAATTCAGGTAAACGTTTTGTTCTTGTGGGGGTTTTTGTTTTGTTTATTTTGTAGGGAATTTGAAAGCATTTTCAGAAGCTTTGTCACTCATCTCCTGATTTCTATTCCTTCTTCTGAATCTTCCCTCCTCCAATCATTCTCCCGTCTCTCTCACACTCACACCTATGGCAGTGTTAACTGCATTTTCAGACATTATCAACATATATTTTTTCCCTTTCATATTTACTTCACAGAACACATCTATAGATGTGAAAGCATTTTACAGCCAGTCAAGCCAAGACTCCCTTCCACCTACACTTGAATGAAGCTCTTGTAATGCATGAAAGTCCAATTCTAATTAGGAGGGGAGGATTGCAAGAAAGTGTTGCATAGAATTTCATCATCTAATAAAAAATATATACATCCAATAAAGGCAGATATATTTTCACATCCTTTCTAATTCCTAAAGTTTAGGAAAATAGATCACATAAAAAAAGAAAAAAGAAAAACCTCGCCTGATGTTGGCAGTGGGTAAAGCACAGTTTGCAGTATGCAGTATCCATGGCCAACTCTCCTGTAAACATCCAGCGTGCCAAGGCAAAAACATTGCCATAAGAAGTCTTTTTTAGTACCACCTCTTATCAAGGTCTGCCTTTAAACTTTATTGTTGCAAGTAATAGCATCCTGCTAATACTTTGCTATTTTTCTAAAGATATAAATCTTCCCTATCAACACCCCAGCAAATCCCCGAATCAGATTCACTGGTAGGGTGGATCTCAGCTAAGCAATAGAAATGAATGTTTTCTGCATTCACAGTATGGATAATTTTTTCAGCTGGATGTTCCCATGGAGTAAACAGTGTTCAGCTGCATGCCACATCTGCTCTGGCACAAACACGTCCAAGAAGGGTCATGGGTTTGGCCAAAGAGGGCATGCTTTGCACAGTTTTGGATTCTACTACACTTCCAATGGTTAAAGTACATGCCAGACAGTTTTGGAAGCTTCCTAAGAAGTGGAGCATACAGATGAGCAAACATATCAGTATGCCTAATAAACAGATCTCATTGCAAATATTGACATTCAAGTATTCTATATGCTTTGGGGATTTGTGTTACTTCATGAAGTGTTTGATAATTTAAAAGAAAATCCCCACTTCCACAGATTTCAAACAATTTAAAGGAAAAGTCTTTGGTTTCCACAGCATTAAAACACACAAGTCATGCAAAACAAATTCAAATAAATTAAAACAAACTTGCCCTTTAATTTTTTTAAAGTTTTGTACTTGCATTAAATCCCGGATTATGCTTCTAGTTTGTCTGTTTGAGTTATGTCCTCTTACAGAAGATATGCAATAGCTACTATTTGAAAAATAATAATTTCCGAGTTCGCTATCAGAACATGCTGTAAAGAAATACACCACAGGCTTGCTTTTGGGCAACTGTCTGAAAGTGCTTTCAACAATAAGCAGAGGTATATAATTTTAAGTGTACGTGCATATGAAGACATGAAGAACTCCAGCTCCCACTTTCTCCAAGAACTTGACCACTTAATTTTTGTCAACAGCCCCCAGGAATGCCTAGGAGGCTTACATCAGATGAGCCACATTCTTTGCACCGAGAGAGCTGCCATGGAAATAACGATAACATTCCTTGGCAAAGTCCACCTCGGTCCTTACCTGTACTCCGTACAGAGAGGGAGCTGATGGCACACACAAAGTGGCCCGTCACTTCTAAGTAACACAGTTCTGTTGAACAACTAACACGTCTGGAAACTAGTCATGGCACTGAGTTACAGATTCTGTCACAACCAGACTCTCTGTATGTGACTGTGGTTCAAACAACTTCAGCAAAATAGTCTTTTTAAGTCTGGATCAGAAACAAAACCCTCTGAAGAACATCTGCTGCCTTTGTTGGATCATCTCACGTCAGGTACTACAACTCACCATCACAGCCCTGATGGGTTGACACAGGGACTACATCAGCTCCAATGAGGTTATGAAAAACAAGCTTCTGACAAACTCTTTTGAATTAAGAGGAAATCCTCCAGAAAAAAAAAGGAAAAATAAGTTGCCAGACTTGGAACAAACACCTCATAAGTAATATCTATTTTGCTATACAATGTTAACTATAAAACAATAGTCCATAAAATGGATAGATGCAGTTATTCAGAGTGCATGTAGCTTTCTTTCAAAGCAAAGCAATAATTTCATTCGCCTGGAACACACCTGACATGAATGCAGGAACACAGGAAAGCTTATACCAGGAGGTTCAAGAACTCCAGAGAGTACATTTGGATGTCAACAGCCAGCCCTAGGTGTTCACATTGACTGCATGGAGCCAGCCCTCCCGGCTTCCCCTTATTGCCAATAGAGACAGCAGGCACTCAAACATGACCCAGCCTACAGCAGATCATATGATAAATCATTCTTTGACGCATTCATGTTGATTCTGTTCCCTCTCCTATGTCAAAGAAAGAATAAATAGGTTGGATGTCGTTCTGAAATACAGAAGCCTAAATTTCCTTGCAAATCATCGTCTCTCTTGTTAATATCGGACCAATGCATGAAAATCATCCTTCAGGCCAAACTTACACAAACAAGCCCTTCATTTCAACTTGCACGAATGCACAGATTAACCCAACTGCTAGAGGCTATTTTTTTCTTTTGTCTACCCCCTCTAATTATCTTTGTGGACAAACATTTTCCCATCCTCTATCAAGAGGTGAACCACATACGGTGATTATTCACCTCCTCTGTGACTGGATCTGTAAGCTGTCCAAAAAGCATCAATTTGGTACACATTTTTATAGTGCTCTCAAAGAGTGAGGAGAGAAATATCAGGCTTGCTGCCCTTTTAAACCTCCACAGCTGAAGCCATGCCCTTGCATGACCTCTGCCTCTACTTCACAAGTGCTCTCCAAGAGCACAGTATACAAAAAGTAATTTAAGGTGTGTAACAAAAAGTAATTTAAGGTATGTAACAAAAGAATGGAGCATAATTTATAATCAAAAAGTTCCCAGAAGTAATTGTTCAAAGTAGTCAGGAAGGCTCACATTGATGGCTTTTATCCTCATTCTCTGAAAACATAAATTTTATTAACTGGAGACTGATAAAGTAGTACATGCATTGAGCACCTTCAAAAATTGCTGTTAGTACCAGCAAGTCACCTGGTCAAAGGATATGAAAAAATTTACGGTTATAAGCTGTGATATATGGATCCAAACATAGAGGACTTGAAAGCAAACAGTGAAATCAACAATTACATGGCATGTCTGTTTAGTCATGACCACAGAGAGGGATTAACACCCATCATAGACTTCTGCTCTTGTGCAGAACATAAGGAGCCAACAGAGCAACCCACAGATATTCCTTGCAATAGGATAAGACAGAGAGAGAATAAAAAAGAAAAGGGAAAAAAAAAAAAAAAGCGCAAGCACAGACGACTTTCAAATATTGTTTTGGAAAAGGCATAAAAGACAATTTATTAAATACAAGCACAGATGAGAGAGCCTCCAGGGACCAGATTTATAATAATTACTACTTCTACTGACAGCTACTTGCCTTTTAAACTTTGAAGAAAAGGATGTGGGAGAAGGTCACACAGAAGAAAACATTTGTCATCCAAGATGCTGTCCTCCATTTCTATGATAAAATAATTTCTCTTACAATACATTGCAAAGCAATGGACTTCAGTTCCCAAATTATGCTCTGTTAACATGAATCATACTGGAAAAGTGCACTCTCATTTATTTTCCCCCCTTTCAGGCTCACCATTGTTTCTTCAACTATTTCATTTATGTGAATTTTTGTTTTGTGCTCATGTGAAAGAAACAAAAACCCCAAACACCCACAAACCAAATGCCTGGGACAAGCAAGTGAAATATCGTATAAAAAAATTGAAACAGCCTCCCACAATTATGCTTGCTTCCTGTGACAACCTATTTGGTAGGATTCAGTCAGGACTGTGGTGATCATGTGCTGCTATTGGAATGATCTCTTTTTTCAGGCCTTTAGTCTTCCGTCTGAGGAAAGGTGTCTCCCAGGGAAACTGTTTCCCAAAAAATATTCAGTTTACCATGCATAAATTATACTCAGGTAGACAAATGCCACACTTGCTCTAGGAGGCCAAATTAAAATTTCCTGGTTTTACTTCCCATTCCGAATTCAACAATAATGCTGATGCTACATCACATTTCACTGTGCTGTATGCAGTCCCTGAAAGAACATCTATTTTAAATTAGCAGAAACTAAATGATTAATGCAGTATTGATTGCAAAGAAGTTTGTGAGTAGAGAGTTGCCAAGCCCTTGGCTGCTATACCTTATCAACAGTCAGGTCTCAGAGATTCATTTGATGCCTCATACACATCAACTACCTCATACATAGTTAAACAAGATTTAATGTATGTTCTTCAAACAGAACAAGGTACTGAGGATAAAATACGTGTTCACCAAAAGAAATAATTTTTCCCTGCGCTGGAATTTCTCATGGAAGTTTACAACCACTTGTATTCTGCCCACCTGACCACACACAGAGAGTTCATTAGCTTTATATGTAATGCTCTTTTTTCTTTTCATAAAACTGTGCAAGAATTCAATACAAGTACAGCTGGCGTGTAAGTATAACCCATCTGTAACTCATTTCTAATTTAAAAATCACGTTTGTATTACCATATGACGTCACTGAGCCAGACTATTCAAACCATTTTAGAGCAGCCTTAGGGATGCATTTTAGCCATATGATGATTAAAGAATATAATCCAAAGTGGCTGCTGCACTACAAGACGCACCCATTTCTGACAACTTCTCTGTTTTTGCTTGTATACAACCACCACTGCTTTCAAATGTTCTCTTTAGAGGGAAAGAGTAAAAATAAAAAAAAGAGACAGAAGGATTAGATGAAACATGTTTTTAATTTCAGTTCCAATCTAGGGCCACCGTGAAAGCCCCAGTCAGGTTCAAAGCCACAACCTAGGAAGAATCATCTTTTACCCTGACAAAAGTTAGATATAGGGACACGGATTTGAAGAAATTTTTCAAAGCCTTTTTCTCTATCTGAGAAGCTAAAGCCGTTCCTGAAATAATTTGATTGACGCGCATAGACTGAAAATATAGATGGTAGGCAAGTCTTACAGAATACATTTTTGCCCCTAGCAGATGTTATAGATCTCACTATGGATTTATCAGGATTACCAGACTAATTTAGCTGGCAATCTATATCTTTTGTACAGGTGCTTATCAGTCTGGCGTAAGAGTATTATCACTTAGTACAGTTTGGGTATTAACAGCTAGCAGCTCTTTAGAGCATATTTTTCTAGTACCAGGTTGATTTTGGTTTTTCTATCATATTAAGTAAAGACAAAAAAGTATCACTCTTAGCATAAATTTCCCAACTATAAAGTTGCCACTGAGTTCCCTTAAATCAGCTTTCCAGAGCATGGCAATTATTTTTAACACTTTCTCTAGTTTCTACTTTTTATCTGATATACTCACCTTGGTTATTATAAAGTTTCAAGCAACAGACAAGCAGAGCTAAACTGAAGTTAACAGTGGATTTCTTAGTGCCTAATTCAGCCAAGTTTATGAATTTCACAGAGAATTCTGAATTGGAGGGGACCCACAAGGATCATCAAAGTCCAACTCCTGGGCC
The DNA here is from genome assembly GCA_013398115.1 of Falcunculus frontatus. Taxonomy (NCBI): domain Eukaryota; kingdom Metazoa; phylum Chordata; class Aves; order Passeriformes; genus Falcunculus; species Falcunculus frontatus. The sequence continues at coordinate 1,750,510 of VZRV01004991.1, read as the reverse complement.
TGCACAGGACAGCATCAAGAGTCACACCATGTACATGAGAGTATTGTCCAAATACTTCTTGAACTCTGTCAGGCTCGGTGCTGTGACCACTTCCCTGGGAAGCCTGTTCCAGTGCCCAAACACCCTCTGGATGAAGAACCTTTTTCTACCATCCAACCTAAACCTTCCCTAACACAACTTCAGGCCATTCCTTCTGGTCCTGTCACTGGTCTCCAGAGAGGAGAGATCGGTGCTTTGCAGAGAACAAAGAGTTCTTTGTGGTGACAGTAATAATCCATGCTGAAGGTGATGCACTGACGTTTATCCCTGCTGTCTGATACTATGCTGTAGCCTATACACCTTGTCATGAGTTTCTCTGGAGAGTAGAGAGAGAGACTGATTTCAAATATGTGAAATTCCCAAAGTGCAATGCATGTGCAGCCAGATGACTGCTACTGTTGAAACCTGTTGGTGACACCCAGCTGAGTTTTTACAGGAAACATCCCAAAAGTCCACTTCCTCAACCAGTTTTCATTAACTCCAACTCCATTCTTTTCCATCACCAGTGGCGCTGTATTTTATGTACATACACATACTCATCTATTCATAGATGTGAGCAAGTGAAAGTTGTATCCAACATGAAGGTAGAACATTTTGGTCTGACCACTTTTCTTGGTCGATAAAATGGTGTCACTAATCTTCCACTGGCGCTGTGTTAGATTGTGAAACAAAAGTCTCATTTCAAAAAAACATAGTGTCTGCCCATTAGACACATTTTAATGCTTTAATGTGAGAGTCTGCACTTCACAAGATGCCTTAAAACCATAGGCCCACTTTCAGTCAGTATATTATCTCAGAATCAAGCTTATCTGGTATACTAATGTGAGCAACAAACCACCATTTCAAATGCCTCCTATTGTGCAATAGTGGTGTTCTGGAACACTACAACAACAGCTACCAGAGAATAATAAGGCTATTTATATTTTTAGTGCTTGATAACTCATAAAACTAAGTTACATCTAAGTAATTTGGGGGACATTAAAGCTTTTCAGTGTCTGCAGAATAAAAGTATGCTAATGAACTAAACAATTTTTTGTATGTAGAAATGAACGTTATCTTTCAAACCAGAACCAAATTCCCTGGCTAAATCTCTGAATATAATTTCCTGAGCTTGTGTGAAGTACTCCTTTATGTACGATTATTATTTTAGTACCTCTGTTAAAAAAGTAAATCTCTTACATTCATTAAAATCTAATAGTTGCCTTTTAAGCACATTAGTGCAAATATATTTATCCCTATCACACAGAATCAGGCTATGCTTTGCTGACATTCATTATCAGAAAATAGTTTAATTTGTCTTTTTTTTTTCAAATGAAGTTCTGTTTACTCAGTTATATTTTTAAAATTAACTCCAAGAGCAACTGTAAAATGTAAATAAAACTCCATATACTATTACTTTTCTATCTCCAACAAGCAAAACTTTTAACCGAGTTTTACATTTTTTAAAGAAAAAAAAGTGATTATCCTCAAATGCACACAGGTTACGCCCCACAATTTTATTAGATGCATTAGCATGTATTATTTTCCCCAGCATTTGGACAAACTCCTTTCTTAATTTCTGCCTTTCCAAGCTACCTGGCATTTAGCAAAAGGCCCAAACCAGCAAAATACCTCAATGCTTCAAGAACATCAGGAATGGGTTTAATACACCTCTAGGAAATGGAAAAATGAAGCACATATGGGTCACAATCTATCCTCCACTACAGAATATATTTCAAATATGAACAGAGAGAAAATGCATAACATCAATTAATTGCTAAAGGAGTCTCTCTGTGTGAAAGGGTCAGCTTGAAGAAGAGCATTAATTTGGGTATTTTGATCCTCAGACACCAGGTGAGTTTTTGCCTTGACTCCCTGAGCTGTACTTGATACTGCTGCACTCCAGGCATTCACGAGGAGTTTTCTTTAGATATCATCGCTTATGAAAACTGAAAGTTGAGGATTTTATCACATCCATATAGACTATTTTTTTTTTTTTAAACTAAATTCTATCATGTCACTCAGAACTCTGAACAGACCTACTGTGTTAGCTCTCACCATTAAGAGACACAAGGCAAGGTAATGACATCAGAATCTGGTCTCTTACATTAGAAAAATCAGTGTTTCACATAAATGTATTCAGGCAACTAACAAATGTTACAGAGTTTAAATGTACAACTAATGACAATTTTGATGCCTGGATCATTCATACACTACACAATTCCTTTGGAAAGCCATGGATGTGGTACAGACCGTAAAATTAAGAGAACAGTTGTACAATCGATCTTCTTATTGATTTTAGAAGACTGATAGCAGTCTTGAAAAGCTGAGAAGAGGGAAGCCACTGAAGCCAGAGAAATGGACTAACGAGGCACAGTAATAATCTGAGAGAAGTCAGCGAAAGGCAAAGGTCATGCATCCTCTGATAAGCAACACAAGACAGGTTACAAGTGCCAAAAGGTGAAGGCAGGGGAACTCTCATCCCTAGTAAACTGATAGAAAACGCTTACTATGCTTGCTGCTCAGAGCAGTGTGGGACCTCCCTTACACAAGTGCCTTCATCTTCCCACTGTGAGGTCCAGAATCCCACAAAGGGGTGTCTGCCACCAGTATGACTCCTCTTGGTCTAAAGCTAAGATTTGCCATTTACCTCAACAATCCTAAGCAACACAAAGGAAAATATTTCACCTCAGGAAAAATGTTAAGGCTACACCAATTATTTTACTTCTTCATGTTACAGATTTTTCCAAACTTGGCAATCAAGGCTTTAAACTTCTACTTTGCTTGAATTCAAAGTATCTGGGTTTTTAACCCATAAAACTCGATTAGTGTGAAAAACGAAGACTGCTTAGCTGACAATACAAGACACATTAACTGGATCCACTTGTTTCCCAAGAAGCAGAGTGCTGTGGACTGACAAACCACAAGAGCCCACAAGTGAGTCTGAAAGTCTCAGGAAAAGCAATATGCTCTCCACCAAGCTGCAAGAATTAGCTTGAGGATGGATTTATCAAGTCCTGAGGTAAGTCTTCCCTACCAGTTGTAGCTTCATCTCTTTGATAACTCTAAAATGAAGTGAGCCAGACACGGATATAAAAAAAACTTGCAATGAGGGGACTTGCAGCACTATTACTTTACTTCCTTTACTCAGTAGGGAAGAGATACAGGATTTTCTACAGTTTTCTTCACAGTTATAATTTATTTCTTGTCCCAACTAACCTCTCCCTATGTCCCCTGTTGCTCTTCCTTAAACTGTATGTTAGGGGTAACAATGCTGGACATGCTGTGCTTTGACTTTACCCCCAACTTTGATGAGTGCAGAAAAACCCTACAGTGATTCAAGGCATGATGAGAAGGACTTGACTTACCCTCTGTGGCAGGCTGCCAGATGCCACCAAAGCTGCTTTATCCCTCCCCTCCTCAGCTGGATGGGGAGAGAAAATACAGTGAAAGGCTTGTGGGTCAAGATAAGGACAGGGAGAGACCACTCACCAGATACTCTCATGGACAAAACAGACTTGAGTCAGGGAAATTAGTTTGTTACCAATCAAACCAGAATAGGATAATGAGAAATAAAACCAAATCGTAAAACACTCCCTCAGGCTTAACTTTACTCCAAATTTTCTCTACCTCCTCCACCCCCAGTGGCACAGGGGGAGAGGGAATGGGAGCTGTGGTCAGTTCAGCACACCTCATCTCTGCCACTCTTTCCTTCTCAGCGGGAGGACTCCTCACACTCTACACCACAAGATGTAGGTGAATCCCTGCTCCTGTGCCTGGGAGCATCTCCTTCCCTTTCTTCTACGCTGACCTTGATATCTGCAGAGTTGTTTCTCTCACATATTCTCACTCCTCTCTCTGGCTACAGTTGCTCCTGACCAGTTTTCCTGCTGGTGGAAATCTGGCGTACTGAACACATGGTAAGTTTCTAGCAGCTTCTCACAGAAGCAACCCCTGCACCCCCCACCCTCTCCACACAAGCCCAATACACCCTCTCATTTTCAGGTTTACAGTGAGCCACTTCACAGAGAAAATTTCCAGACAGCAGCACTGAGAACCCCAGGTACAAGATGACTTTCAATAAGTAATTTTTTTTTTTTTTTAAATCTACATCTTCACAAAGGACCAAAGGACATTTAAATCTTGTTATTACTCATTATTTTCAGGTCTGATAGTTTGGTTTGTATAAGCAAATTTTTGTACAGTATGCACTGACTCAACTAACTTGACAACCGCCTTGTCTGAACTTAATTTAGGTTAATCTTAGGAACGCAGAGTTTTAAATTTGCTTTTCTCTAATGGTAGTTGGAGACAGTATTTCCACAGGATACTCAAAGCATCCCTAGGGCTTAATTTACCATGAAGTAGAATGAAGAGAGAAAAATACAAGAAAAAAATTCAACAAGCAGATATAATAAAAAGTCTTACATATATTACTCACTGTACAACCCAGTTGGGAGAAAAAATTGTTTTATTATTTAGGCCATAAAATAGTCATCAGTATGTGACATCTGGGACCCTGACACCAATTCCAAGGGCTGTTTATATTTTTCTTTCTATTTCATTCCTTCTTGTTCCTTAACTTGTCACCTGTCTCTGGACATCTATGGAGTGGAGTATTTCTTAACGTTAAAAATAGAAACAGAAGTCTGCCTGTATTTGATGTGTTATAACTGAATGGTAACTTGCTCTTCTTTATCAAACTATCAGCTATTAGGAGCAGCAATTCTCATCTGCACAGAAGAATCACTTAAACATCAAGGACATTTTAAGGTGCTGTGGAAGTAATTTTAAAGAGAAGAAAAAAAACCCTTTAGCACTCTCAAATTTTTATTGTGACCCTGAGCCTATTTTAACAGAGAGAAACAGGAAGGTATCTGTCAATCTAAATGGGAATAGGACAGGACCCCAGGGAAGATTCTAAATTCTGTGTGTTTTTCCTGTTGAATCAATGTGAAGCCTTTAATTTCTGTAGCAAGTTATACATATTTTCAAATAGTGGTACATATCATATGCACATATACTGAAGATAAGAAACAAAAAAAAAAAGCTGTTAATGCAGAAGTGAATAGACCGACATATCAAAATGTAACCAGAATAAAATCTCCACTTCTAACAGAATTCATACCAATGACACCTTCATCCTGTAATCATATTATAGGCTGCACTATAAAAACTTAGTTTTAAAAGTCATGGAAGCTTAGTGGACTTGAATTATGCTAAATGAAGGATTTGGGACAAAGTAACTTCATTATCCTATTTTCAAGTTCCAGATAAAACAATATTTGAAATACAGCTAGTATAATCATTGGATAATTATTTGGATTGGATATTCCAGGAAACCCTGCCAGTAATCTAAGGTCAGCACTCTCATAACACTGAAGTTTTCCAGTAAAAATCCTGTAAGAAGGATTTCTTTGGCTGACATAACAGGACTTAAAACAAATGGGTAACTTTACATAGAAAATAGTACATAAAATTTTAATCATGCTTTCATCCATTCTCAAGCTTTACCATTCCTATTTATTCCTACAGTCCTATCTGGAAAGTATTAAGTCCAACAATTTCAACAATATTGCACTGAGAAATTATTTACTCCTAATTTACCACACCATTATTTTCTCCTACACCTTCCTCTTAATTCCCACATCTGTGATCCCCTTGGCATTGCTAGATATTGCATTTTACTATATTTATTTAATAAAGAGGAATTCAATTAAGTGATGTAGGAGTACTCTGAAATTGCTCTGTCTTGTACATGTGTTAAATGTTATCGATAAAAAAGTATTCTGCTGTATTTTATAAGGAACTGTACTTATGCCATAAACTCACATTAAATAAATACAGAAAGATAAAGACTTGTAAAACTTGAAAGGCTTGTTCCTTTCTTATATTCTGCTTTGGAAGTATTCACAATATTTCCATAGCATAATGATCTACCTGTTTTGCTAGATTAAGAGTTTATTTTCCATACAGTATGGCTTCTAAATGACAGAAACCATTTCAAAATGTCAAAAAAAACCCCATCTAAAACCCCCCAAAACCCCATTTTTTTTTTTAAATGAACACTGGAAATAGCTTTAAAACAACAAAATAAATTACTATGCTTGAGTAAAAAAACATTCTGACACTTTCAAAACAAAATATTTAGCTTTTCCATTATGAAACAACTAGAAACGCTTTCCAAGCATTTTTAAACACAATTCTTTCAAATTAAATTTACAGGCCTTTCATTATCTGTTTTACTGATTCTAATACTAAGAAATTCTTCTGAGGAAACAGTAAGCTTTTCTTGTAGGTTCTGAAGTCCATACCTTGTATAACAAAGGATCACAACCTTTCCTCTGAAATGGTCTCAGTGAAATACTGAGAGCATTGTAAAAGATTTTACTTATTGTGAGGGAAAGTGTGCTTACACTTTATGCTTGTAAAAAGTATCAACAACCATGAAATTTCAATAAAACCCAGACCATAGGAGTTTTAGGGAACCTTTTATGGAAGTATTTCACATTTCCCACTCTAGTGTAGTGATTTTGTCAACTATTATCCAGCTAATGTAGAATTTCTCTGCAGAATCAGGAACCACCACCACACATTCCCCTTTCTATCACTCAGTGCAGGATCCAGAGAGGAACTGGCTGAAGACTTTTTGTTTTTCTACATTTCTTGACATTCTGCCCCTTAAGAATCTAATACAAGTATAAATCCTACAAAAACAAATTTATAGGATCTGCAGGGCTTTTGAAATCTGGGTCTCAAATGGTCTTCTGGGGCCTCTCATTAAATAACACATGGGATAATCTATATTACACATTCAAGGCCATTTTATTCAGAATAGAGAATCATGTGTTTTAATTTACAAATATTAGATGTCAGTCCTTTTCTTATGAGTCCTTTATATTGCCTGAACAACCAAGGATGGCATAAACATATTAGATGCTCACTATATAAATGACAGTGGTGAGAAATGAAAGTGCAAGCACAGACAGCCATGCAACCATTTGTTTAGAAGATTCAATTACCACTTTCATACAGAACTTGATTCAGTACCATTTTTGACACTGTCTCCTATTGTTGCAGCTCAAAATTTATGGGAAGGAACTTTCACTTTTCACTAAATGGACCCAAACTTGTAGACTTCCTAACACTTTAAAATCATGCAGTCAAAGACAATGTTTAAGCAACAGACATTTTCAAATAAATAATGCAAAGCACTCAAAGATACCAATGTAGTTGGCAGAGATGAAGTACTGTTTATACATCCTGTCTGGCCTGACTCAGCAGACATATTAGGCTTTGTATGCAGTACAGACAAATAAAGAACACAAGGAATTACAGTCATACCTCAGGAAAGCTACTCTTATGGAAAGATACATAATATTTTTCAGCATTTATTGCTTTGGTAGTTATACCCCATATCTCATTAAACCATGAAGGCAAAAGAAAGTTAACTTTGAATTAGTTAAGCTTATAGTGATTACTTAGGCTTGTATCACTCTCTCTCAAGACTGCTCTCTCAGCCAAATCAAAGGAGGTGATTGTCCCATTCTACTTTGCACTGGTGCAGTCTCATCTCAAGTCCTGTGTGCAGTTTTGGGTGCCACAACATAAGAGATATAAAGCTATTAGAGAGTGTCCAAAGGAGGGCTACAAAGATGGTGAAGGGTCTGGAGGGGAAGACACATGATGACTGGATAAGGTCACTTGCCTCGTTCAGCCTGGAGGAGATTGAGGGGAGACCTAATAGCTGTCTACAACATCCTCACAAGTGGAAGCAGGAAGCAAGTGGCCAATGACAGGGCCATGCCATGACAGGGAATGCCATGATGCTGTGTCAGGCATGATTTGTTTAGATTGGATATTTGGAAAAGATTCTTCACCCAGAGGGTGATTGAGCACTGGAATAGGCTCCCCAGGGCAGTGGCCACAGCACCAAGCCTGACAGAGTTCAAGAAGCATTTGTGCAACGCTCTCAGGTACATGGTGTGACTTGTTGCTGGCCTGTGCAGGGCCAGGAGCTGGGCTTTGATGATCCTCATGGATCCCTTCCAACTTAAGATATTGTATGACTCTATGATTCTCTAAATTGAACTAAAACACAGTATAAACAATACTTTTATAATAAAACTGTTGTTGTATCTTCCAGATATTTCAATGATTACCATTACCAGTCACTTTTGAAAAAACACAGCAGACCCTGTTTGCTTAGTACCTCATATGCTATCCTGACAGAGAGGCAGTTTATTGAATCAGTGTGGAAACTCCACACTCTTAGCTTCTTGCCTGAAAATATAACAGGTAAGCTCTTTTAAAAAGCCACTTGTGCCTTTAATATTATATGCCCATGTTCATAACACTAAGGGCAGCTGCAAATACCCAAGAACAAAATAACGTAAGTAATATCACACCGCCTTGAGATAAATGTCATTGTAGGTAATACTTTAACATTTTATTTAGTATTACTCACATTTCAATACTTTAAAATTGATGAGTAAAAAAACAGTATCTAACCACAAGGGTTTTTTGAATGTGGTCAATTCAAGTTCATGTCACATGTGTATTCTATTAGATCTAATACAGTTTGCTCTTTTTTAACATACGTGGCTGAAATGTGGAAGGAAAACTAAAACCAGAAGTAAGCGTTGACTAGTAACCAGTGAGTAGCAATGGTGTGAGAGACTGGAATTTTAAGTAGCATGTGAATTATTCAAAATCAAAAACGTGTGTGCAGTAAAAGGTGGCATAACATCTTTCTAAATGCCCGGCAGGCATAAGTTCCAATTTTCTCTAGAGAATACATAAATTTGGTTGAGTCAACAAAAGTTATGCACACAGGATAACACATTTAAATATAGATTTCTTGCTCCATAATTCAAAAGTGAAATGGAATAACAATTCATTTGCCTATAGCCAAGTTTTCTTCCATTTCTAACCCTTGTGAGGTTCAAAACTGACCCCCTGAATGTCACAGATCAGAGCTTCCCTGACATTTAAGGAAATTAGGGAAGAATATGCCTGTGTAGGAAACGGAGGAAGAGTAAGTGCATTTCCACAACTGTAGCTTTCATACTGTGACTATGGTGTGCATGTAAAACCAGATGATCAGAACAGCCACTTATAGGACTGGAATCACATCACAGGGCATGACTTTGAGGAAGGTGATTACAGTTCTGTTAATATTAAGTAAGGAAAGCATGAGTTAACACAAACACCCTCTGCCACAGTTTTCCTAAAGGCAGAAAAATCTGCCTTTTCACTTTGCTGACTCATGTCATAGCTGAACAGAATAATTACTTCTCTGAAAGCACAGCTGGGATGGAAAAAGGACCTGAAGTCTAATCTAATCAAGTCTATTTCCTGCAAAGCTTTGGCAGTATTCTGGCCTAAGCAGCTATCCATCTCCAGTAAACTTATATCTCCACGATGCTGAGACAGATCAGTCAAAGCCATGTCACCACAAAAGGAAACCTCAACAGAAATTTTGAGGTTTTTTGCCCAGAAATCCTTTATTTTCACTATCTCACTTTGTGGAAGTTCTGAAAGTTATCAAAATTCACTTAGATTTGCACTGAGATGAACACTTGCTGTATGTTTCAACTGCTTAACTCCTACTATCAATAAGGGGAGAGATTTCAGTGAGATCTGACACAAAAATGCAACAAAATCATAATAAAATAGACTACTGTCAACATGAGTTATTTTTTGATGACAGGTGCCCACAATTCACACTTTTTCCTGCAACAGCAACATGGGAACATTCCCCTCTCTGCTGGGACTTAGGCTGCCTCCCACTTAAACCAGGATGAAACCACGTGCTGGGAGTTACTACTCTGCTGCTGAAAACTGATTCAGATTCATCCTGCAATAACCTCAATGTCTCATTCAGTTTCAGCATAAGATTAAATGTTTTCCTTAGTTAAGGAAAACAAATATTCAAAGTAAATACATGTTGTGTTCATCCTTGGAGATTTTCAAGGTCTAAAAGCTCTGAGCAACCCAGTCAGATCTCACAGCTTTCTGTGTTTTCAACCTCTCTCTGCTTTCAGACAGAGGTTGGACTAGAGACCTCTTGAGGTCCTTTCCAACCTGAATTATCCTTAAAAATGAATAGGCCTAATAGATTAAAACTGAACATGGCAGATGTTCTTGGAAATTAAATGAACCATTTTTTTAGATGGAAAAAAGAATCATTAAGGCAACTACAACTGCTCATTCTACTCGTTATTCTCATCATGTCTTGCTTTAAATTATTGTAATTGCCTGTGGTAGAAAATTTGTCCTAATACATGCATACGAGTCAAATCCCACTCAGAAACTCCTCTGTACAGCAGATGAATATTCATCGTGAATGTATTTACGAAGCGACTCTTCACAAATATTTGTTTCCCAAGGTGATTTTCAAAAGCCCCCCACCTACTGAAGTTACGAAATGTCTCGGATTCAAGACTTGTTTGTATTGCAGTGCTTGTTAAGGCAGCAGCAGGACCCGCCTCCATAGAGGAGCAATTGCAAAACAGCTGTTAGTGCTTTCACCACACAGAAACTCTGCTGTGCCAGCACTGACCCAGCGCAGGATGCACGGGTGCAGCTTAATCTTTGCTCACTTCTAAAGCAACACGACTGAGTGGACATCCTGTGCATGTTCCTGACAAGGCCCTTGCACTTACCTAAGGATCAGTGCCAACTCCTGCACTCCCCAAGCACCTTTCTCTCACCTTTTTCGGCTCGTCCAGTGAAGCCCTGAGATCAAATGGCCACGGGACATGCAGCTTCCCAAGGGACACACAGTGCCCTTCTGAACGGGGGGTAAAAGAGCCTCTCAGCACACCTGTGTATGCACGCTTGCACGCATGTCTGCACTGAAAAGTCAAACAGCCAGGACTAAAATACAGGTAAAAGATGTCCTGCTTAAGCAATCAAACAGAGCTGAGATGCAGCTCCTTCCTGCCCAGGCAGACAGCTGTTGATTTACTAATTCAGTTTTGAAAATAACAAGTCAGGAAGTTCAACAAAGGGAGAACATCGTCCACCTTCTCAAACAGAGGTGCACTACCTGAAAGTTTTTTCCATAAAAAGTACTGATATTTTACTCAAAATACTAACCGTGAGTAGCAAAAGTCATGGGATAGGTTCAATGTAAAAAGCATCCTCCTTTAAGGAACCATCAAGCACAGAGCATTCTGAATCTGTAGAAATACCCTCCCATCTTCCGTGGACGGGAGAACTGATCACTTCAAATTCCTTGGTACCCAGTAAAACTATTCTGATTTTTCATGAAGTTTAGTTTAGTAGTTAGATAATTACAGGGCAGCAGAAACATTACGTGATTTCACATCAGCTCACTTAAGAGCAAAAAAATCAAGAATAAAGGGGAGTTATTGTATAGTGAAATGTTAGCCCAGAAACACAGAAAACTAAATAATTAATGACACATTGTACATTTACTCTACAGTGAGGTAATACAATAGCAGCAAGATGAGAGACAACACACTTAGAGACAGCATTATATACCATTGCATCTTATGTAAGCCATTTATAGAGGCACATTATTCACAGCTATTCCTCTCTATGCATTTTTAATTGTTTTGTTTACATGATAAAATGTGACTTGCAGCTTGAACTAAGACAAAAACGTAGTTCTTTATATAAGCCATAATTAAAATGAGTAGAATTTGTGGCAATGACAGCTACCAGTGAAGGGTAATGGTTCAGCAAAAATCAATCAGGTGAAAAATTAGCTAGCTATTAAGAGAAAATAACTTAATGCTATTGTTAAATTCAAAATAGCAGGTTTGAATAGAAGTTTTCTTTACTACCAAACAAAGGAATAATAAGTAGGAATTTTTCCTACACTGTTCATCAAAGTTACCATGTATTGTTTTGATGCCTGCTCCCTGACTACTATGCCCAGTCCAAGTCCCCAAAAAATTTTTACTTGACTCATTCTGTCAAACTGTCAAAGCCTTATGATTTTAGCTATATAAATAGTAAAGCTAAAATTTGAACAAAAAGGACAACTGCAGACTTACTTCACATTTTTCTATTTGCCCTACAACTTACAATACCAGACGTATAAAATGAAAATGGATATTAGAGACCTCACAAATTACTTTTATATAGGCTCTTGTGAAAGCATAGAGAAAAAGCATGGTTTTCACACCAAGAATTCTTGTATTTCAGTGCAAGCAAGGCAAGCCTTCAGTGCCAGTACTGAATCATGGCTTGACCTTTGATTTCTTTTTTTTGTCTTGTCCATAGGAGAAGAAAATGTATCTATATGCACAAAAGGTATCTGGAAGTTTTAATGCAAAGTTATTTTCCAGTGGGAAGAAAAGCCGTTTCTGCAAAGCCCCCAGTTTCAGAAAGACAAGTCTTATTTCATGATGAGAGAAACTTAAATCACAACTACTTCCTACTCTTAATTAGGAGTTAATAAGGATGAAGGGTGTCTCACTTCTTTTCCTGGTCATCTACCTGTGGAAAAAAAGCTTGTAAGCAGGTCAAAAGATTGGAAAAATTATGCAGAAACTATTGAATGTCAAAAACTTAAAAATACATAAATATATTAAAATTCTAGTAACAAAGCTTTAAGACAAAAAAAAAAAAAAAAAAGGCCACTTAATTGTCTCTTTTTTTCTCCTGGTAATCTTTTTATGTTGGAGAATCATATTTGCCTTTTTTGATAAATTTGTGAAAGAAAGAAATCAAACAACTCTCCACATTTTTAACAGACTATGTTTTATTCTCTGGGTGTTATCAATCGTATGAGATCTTTCACCAGGCTTTAACAACAAGAATCATGAGTACCCCTGAGTTACTTCCAGAGAGTCCATTCAAAAGAACAGAAAATGACTGTATAGGCCCCTTTTCACTAACATAAATCCTAAAAGTTTTTTATTGTCACTTCTCCATCTCTGCAGCTCTCAACTGAGAAGCAACAAAAAGTTCATTTCTGTCTTTCTTGTTATTCAGCCCCCAGAAGAGGTGGCTGAAAAAGCTGGTGGGACAACTGAACTGGAAAACCAGCAGATTACAGGTAAAACCTAGACTTCTCTTTTGCATAAAAAGAATTTACTCAGTGCCAAGCAAAATGAGAAGCTAAAGGAGCATTGAAGTAGGTTTAAAAAAAACAAAACCACAAGAAAACAATAACCCAACCCACCTCTTACCAGTAGAAAGAGAACCACTTAAAGGGAATTTCCTCCTCCAGAGCACTCCCTACCAAAAAGGAGTATCTGCTCTCAGAACAGTAAGACAGTCCACACCTTCGGACAACGTTTATGTTTTTGTCTCTTTAAACTCACACCACCATTGGTTTGGCACAGGTCAAACAAATTTCTCTTTCTGTCTGGGGCTGATCAGATGTTTTTGCCCCTTATTATAAAACTGGAATTGGCAAGCGATGCTGGCAATCACTGCTTTCACATTTAATTATTGCAACTCATCTAGGAATGCAGCCACAGAGCCTGAAAATGTTCCAACTGGTACAAAAGCCTCTCTGCTTAGCAACAGGGATACAATGAACGGGATCATCTGAGTGCTACTCTTTCTGCGCGTGCTCTCTCCACAATTAAGGATCCAGTCTGCTCATTTGTGCAGAGACACTCTGGAGACTGTAACTGCCACAAGAGCTGCACCCATGTGATTCTTTCTTACAAGACATAAAAGCTACTTAAGAATTTCCTACTACCTATACCCAGTGTTACTTGAATTAACCCTAATTATGTACTTTAAGATGCCCGTCTATAAATCAGCAAACAGATACAAACAAAATTCTCCAAAACTTAACTGTGAACTGCTGCAACTACAGAAAGAAAATACAACATTTTTTAATGAAGTATTTGCTGCTATCTAGGCACAGACACACACCCATGTATGGTGATAGTCAGATTATCAACTACAAAAAAAAATTTTATCAAAGTAAAATAAAAAAACCCAAAACTTACCACTCGTATTTTGTATGTCCTGATGGATTATGCTGCTTTTCCCAGACAATAAATTGTTTGCACTTACTTAGTGTGATAAGTTCACTTCACTTGCACATAGCTATCTCATAATTTATTTTGTAAATTATGCAATATTGAAACAGGGCATCAGATTTCTTCATATCAGTTAGTAGCTGATTACAGCATAGTGTGAAATTTCTGTAAACAGTTGTGAAATCCTTACATTACCTTTATCCACACCTTACTCCCTCCCCCAGAAAGCTCCTTTGCGAGCCAATTAAGAGTAAATTGCTCATCAAAGCAAGATTCTCCATACATCTTCAGGTGTGTAATTCCTGTCTCCTCTTTCAATGTCCTGGCAATCTATTTTTAAATTCCAAGGGAAATAAAAAAAAATTATTATCACCATTAAGGTCCCAAGAGCTTTTTGTCTCTGCCTGTGTATAAAGCATTGTTTACAATCCATGAAACTGAATACACATCTTCCTCTGATTTGACACCTTGCAATCATGAATATGGAAGTCCTCAGCTCTATTCAGTAGGAAATATGATCACAAGGCAATAATTTACAAGACCTGAAAACAGATCAGTGAAAGCTCTTATTCTCCTAGCAGTAAATTCCTAACTGGAAAAGTTACCATGGAGCAAAGGATAAAAAAAGGAGTCTATAGAGCATTCAAATACCACCCCAAAACACAGACTGCAGAGAAAGGAGACATTACAGCACAATCCAGTTCTTTCCAATATGCTGTGATTTCCTCAGTCCATTGCTCAGAAAACCCCCTTATGTTGCTATTTCAGATGTCTTAAAGGCTTTTATCTTCTTTTTCTCAGTATTTTTTCCTATTTTTAGTTTTCAGTTCAGGGCCAGGTTTAGCTGTCACTTCGACAACATGCAATAATCCTTAACAAAAAGGGGACACAAATAATGGTGACCACAACATTTCTATAGTGACCTGGAGCAAAGCACTTCAATTATGACTAAAAATAATAGGTTTATCAATCATTCTCTGCTATCTGTAACATCCTCAGCAATTGCCAGTCCCTATATAACCTGTCAGAATTTTGATAATCCAGGGAGAATGACTGTGAAACCTACAGATTTATTCATTGCATCGTGTGTAAAAGGCACCCACATCAACTCATGTATTTCTGTGAAAAAAAGATCTAGGGTGGTGGGGGAAGAAAAGCATCCCACAGGCTTCATATTAGTGTAAAAATCTCCTTTGTAAATTATTTTTCTTCTTGAGCTGAATGATGTCTATGAAAATATTAACCAGTTAATATTTGCTCTCAAATAATTAGTTACAGCCAGCATTCAGTTCTCTGAAATGCTTGATAAAGGACGATTTTCATGTACTTTTAAGACATGTTTCTGGGTCTTAAATAAAATTCCAGGACTGTCAAATTCTTGTTTAAACTTCAGGTCAAGGAAGCTGTTCAGCTTTAACTTAACATCTCTCTGAACAATGTCAAGAACATCACAAAATGCCAAACCAACTAGAGCTGCATGAAGCTGATAAGAGAAAGATAGAAAAGTCATGCAAAAATCAAGCTGGAAATCAATAGGGGAGCCTGGATTTAAACTGAAAGTCATTTTTATAGCTCAGCTGTTAATATCAGTGGGAACCCGGAAGCTTACTGCCATGTGCTTTCTCAGGATAAGCTCTGAGCCTCGCTTGCTATATGTCTTCACATCTTCTCCTGGCTTGTACTCAAGAGTGGAGATTATAACTAATTGTTTGCTTGGACATGGGACCAAGTTTTCCCTCATGCCTACAGTTACTCTCCTCTAGCTGAAGGCACTAACCATAACATCAATAGCTTTGGCAGCAGCAAAAAGAAAATTCCTCAAGCATGAAAGACTGGCAGAGCTCTTTCTCCCACCCCATCCCACAATGGCACCCAGCAGATGATGACTCACTCACATATTTCTTCTGCATGTCACGGGCCAAGCAGCAAGGAACCAGACCCAGACAATGTTTTAGGCACTCCTGAGCATATTCTGAACTATACACGGGGTCAAAGTAGAAGAAGTAAGTAAATTTAACCTCTTTCTCCCCTGCAGCCCTGTCAAGTGTTCCTAGAAGATATAGGGCACAGGTAAGGGTAAGAATAAGATTCATTACATATTCTGATTTCCATTATACTATCTAGTAATCAATTCTATTTCACTAACTCTTCACCAGATATCACCTGGAAAACAGCTGCAGATTGCAAATAATTTGAAAATATCACTTCAAGGTTTTAATGAAATAGTTGGGTACTTAAATAAGCATGTCTAATGCTTTGCACAGTTTAAATATTTGGCTCAAGGACACTCACATTTGCAAAGAACTTCGTATCATCACTGTGTTCGGTGTTTGTAACAAAACAGCAAAGGTTAACTCCAGAAAAAAATAAGTAGTATCTCTTTTTGCATCTGCATCAGTGACTAACAAACTTCTCCACAGCACTACAGTTAAAATGATTATACAAGTTCAAAGCAATTATTAACACAATTACTGTTTCCAGCAAAGTGACAATGACTTGGGTTTTCTGTGCAGACCTTTGGTGTGTTCATGTATACATTTTCTTTGAAACAAGTTAATGAACTCTTAGGAATTCAAGATAAGGGCTGAATCAAATTTATTCAAACCAGCTCTCTTTTAATTTATTTCATGTGAAAGAACTGAATCTTACTTGGGCAGTCATTACTGAACATTTTTTAAAAATTATTATTATTTAATAGAATGTCCCTCTTAACTTATATGTTTTTCGGATAAACAAGATACAAGAGTGTACCTATTCTACATGTTAGATGGTATCATGGAAGACCCATCATAATGGGTTCATCATGATCAATTATGATGGCCTCACAATCCATGGAGCTGTGTCCATCTATATGCGTGTTGCAGAAGCATCTCCATGCAATGATATTAATAAATTCTCTGGCTCCATTTCTGCATTTTGCACGTTGAGTTCGCCAGTATGCACTTTGTTTTAATTCACTTCCTGTTAGAGCCGGCATTCTCTAGAGATCAACTCTAGCACTGATTCATAAAGATGAATTTTCTGGCCCAAGGAGATCAGTTTGCACAGTCAATAACAATATTCCAGTGGGGAACCAGAAGATTCTACATATAGTATCACAACAGCAAGCTCCAAATCCACAGATGGCTTCTTTCCAAACAGTGGGTTGCACAATGCATATGAAGCAAACAACACCTATATATGATCTAAAGCAGGTTGTCTCACTGCATGGCCTAAAGTTGCCACAGTAATCAGACTTGTCAGCCCCTGATGGAAAACTGTTGTTTCCTTTTATTGAAAATCAGCTTATGCAAATAGACTCAAGAGAACTGTACATCAAACCTGGAGTGAACTTGTCATTCTATTGTGCAATCATTAGTTATTTCAGTACCTAATGATTCACGGCATAAAAACGTGCAATTTTAGTTGAGGATGCTCTGTCTGAATTGCATTCCATTCACTATCAAATGGCATCTTTTGAACATCAGTGCAAATCATGAAGTGGAAAGTCAATGATAAAAGTTAAATCCCCGCTATGTTGTTATACTGAGACAGAATGCCTTTCTTGCACTTCCGATTTATCGGCACTCCAAATTAAGGCTAAAGATAACTACAATGCAAAATCATTTCCCAAAACTATCAAACAATATTAAGTAGCTATAAACATTAAGTTGAGCTAAAAAATGGTCAAGTTAGGAATTGCAATAAAAAGGATAAGGTTACAAAACCAAATATTATTATTGTTACAGCAGTTTTTAAAGACACCACACAAGATTTGGTAGTGGTTAAGACACAGAAAGAAGGAGTTCCTCATACCAGACACCACAGTGCTAACATTCTGGACTGCTTCAAAAATTGCCTCGGTTCTTACCACAAGCAGTAGCAACTGTTTGGAGGCAGATGACATGGTACATCAAAGAATGATGGAATACTCTATTATTTATATGGGTAATGAACTGGCTGAGAAGTGAGATTATAGGTTACTGCTGAGCTACATATGTACTGATGATACAGGAGATTCGAGTTACCTGCCTAATGTCACCTGGGAAACATGCATTAGATTCAGAAGTGTATACCAGGTCTCGATACACACAAGAATATTTTCATATCATGTTATTTAGAGAGTTGGGAAATTTATATTTAGGTAATGGGTAGGTTAAGGGTAATGTTGTCCCACTGCACAAATTTAGCTCACAAAGCCGTATCTGACACTCCATCTGTTTTTCATAATGTATGCTACCTGCTTGTTCCTAGCACTTCTTTCAGCCTGATAAGGAAAACACATTAGCAAGCTGATTAATAGCTTTCCTCCTTTTCATTTTCCAGTTCCCATGTATTTGAATGATACAGAAATGGTTGAGTTACAAAACACTACAGAAACACATGCTATTCAAAGTAATCCCTCTATCTTATTTCTGTAAGTTTTTACAATTTAAAAAACCCCAAAATAACTCTAAAACTTTATTCAGCTTACTATTGCAAATACTTCTTTGTCAATAATCATATTACAGCATTACACTGTCCCTCTTAGTTGTTATACTCATCACTAAGATAAACATGGGAAATTATTGTAGCCCAAGTGCCACTTTTCTCGGCTGTCTGTTAACTGCTGGCAGGTGTAAATTCTTGTGCTCATGGACTGCTGAGGTTGGGGCCACACCTGCAGCATGGCTTTGGATAAAGTACTTGTATTCTGTTCTGTTTCCTCAGTGCGTCAGAAAACTGCTACCTCAAAACAAATTATTTACTCTCTCTCAGATATATCACAAAGATGTGCAAATCCATGCTTTTAAATGTTTTTTCCTCAAAGACTAAGATTTTAGTTCTGGAACACTTGGCCAGACTCTTACTTCAAGCTCACTAACAGACTGTGATCTCCATTGTTTAGGTGTGTATTTGTGTGGGTTAATAAGAATTAGTAATTTGGACCTTTATACTGTCTTTAATGTATTGCCAAGGCAGATAAATCTTATTATCTCTATTTAGAAATATGGAAAATGAGACAGGGGAATAATATGATTCATTTAAAATATGACTGCAGACCCAAAAATAGAACCCATGTCCTACTACCATATTGTGTAGGAACTGGCCTAGCAGGAGATTAGAAAACTGGTTTAAATAAAACTAGGAATTTGTTAGGTATTCTGCACTAAATATGATCTTCACAGTACCTAAGTGTTTGCTTAGTCTTCATCTTTCAAAGTGCTAATTCTTTTTCCTAATTACTGTCTCCTATATCCTGACTTGTTAATGACATACAGATATAAACTAGCTAAATTAAGAAGTGCTGGAAATTTCATGGGAAGAAAAAGAAAAAAACCCACCTTTTTTTTTTTTTAATTTAAAACTAAATTGTTCAAAGCAAGAAAAGAATGAAAGGTAATTATCATCCAGGTAATCTTTACTGAACTGGAAGCTTAGAATCTTTTTGATTAGCCAATTACTAGTCATGCACCAGGAGCAGACAATCTCATTTGTGTGTACATATGTACTGATGTTATCTTTACAGATACAGATATACGCATATATCTATATTTGATACATTGACATCTTTTTTTACTTGTTCTTAAATCCCGTGACATCTCTCTAGAGGATTCTTTTCCTCTCTGTGATAATATAGATTTCATCTGTTAATCTGCGTAATTTACCAAGTAAAAAAGCCAAATTTATTTTAAATACATTTTCCTGGAAAAAATGATGGAAATCAGTTCTGTCATCACTTTCTCACACAAAGTCTGCACTGTTCTCGTCACAGATTAAATGTCTGGCCCTTCTGAGTGGAAAGTACTAGTTATTCAATGTTAAAATGACCTTCAAGTCAGCTATGTTGATCTGCCATTGCATCACTTAGCCAAAATAATCAGTTTGTTCTTGTTTGAATTTCAATCACACCTGTAAAATACTTTATTTATAAATGTGCTGGTTAAATCATTGATAGTCAGTATTTGCTTGAGTTGCTATTTTTTTTCTTCCCATTCCACTGTGCTTATCAGCTTAGCTAAAAACTGGCAAACATTGTGCTATGGCATCTACTATCAGAGAACAGGAATGTGCTTTTCAGATTTTACGAAGATGTTTCTTCTCCTCCCCTCTTCCCTCTAAAGACATTTCTGTCATTCTGGGATTTCTGCTTTCAAGGTTCAAAGAAACTGTGTTCCCTCTAAGCTAGTGATAAAAATATCCACATTTACTTTTAGAGGATCTGCACCAAATAGATCTTAAGCATAAAAGCTCCTCAGTAACAGATGAATTTTATTTAACGAACTATAGATCAGTATTATATATAAATAAATTAATTACCAAGCAAAGTTAAGTCCCCTTAGATTAACCCTAATGACACAGACAAGTTTGCATCATTTCAAAGAAAAAATAAGCCAGATGGGCATGAAATATTGGGAGGGGTTTGTGGTTTTTTTAAAGACATGTTTTAAAAAATACAGTAATGAATAGCAGGAATATCGTTATTCACAAACAGTTTAATATATCACTATTCAATATTTGTGAAATTAATGCCAGAGTTTGGACATTTCGAGTCTTTTTTCTTTACTGTGCAGAAAACTGGTCCAGATCAGCCATTACGTTAATGCATAAAAATATGCAAAGCAAAGCTTTTGTGTCTTTCTGGAAGAGCATATTCAGGAGGAAAAAAAAAAAAAAAAAAAGAGTGCAGAAAATGGAATCTTTTAAACAATTCCATTTTGACTGAATTGCAGAATGCAATACTGAATACAATGCTGATCACAGAGAGAGCACTTTCCAAAAATAAAAGCTCATTTAAATGAACTATTCTTTAAATAAATAACATTTTAAGATAACCTTTTCAGTGTTTAAATAAAAGGCTAGAATCTTATTTATTGTTTGCTTGCTTGCTTGATTCATTATGAAGTAAACACTGTGTGTGTGTGGAAAAAAAACTACTCAGACCTTTAAAGAAAGTAAAGGAAATTGAACAGCTGAGTAACATTTTAAACTGAAGTCTCTTATTTGAGCAGTAATCTGGACATTAGCAGGATATAATTTCTCCAGCTCCTTTCCAACTTCATTAGGAAATCTTTTGTGCACACTATAGTAAGGAAGGATTTTCTTCACAGCTTTGGGAGGTTTTTTCCACTGGGCTGCTATCAAGATTTCCCAGGAAAATACATACATGAGATAGGACTCGGTGTGTGTCGTTCTGGCTATTGCTACAGGTCAGGTCTTATTCCAGTGCTGTGGTTTTGTTTTCTCTTATTCCCCATGTCCACACTCTCTAGACTGAAAAGCAAAGGCTCCCAGTCCTCTTCTCAATGCAGTGAAAGGGAGCTTACTGCTAAGGAAATCACAGATCTTCAAAATATACAACTCTCAAAATGAAGACCAGTTTAGTCCAACCAGGAGAGGTTGGACCCTCCTGCCATTAGGCAGGACACGTAGCAAGGACTTCAGCGTAACAAGAACTAAAATACCAAACATGCAAAAATGAGCTTAATGACACAAGCAAACAGGAACACTAAATTACATTTCCACTTTTCAGCACAGCATCTTCATATCTCTTTCTAAAAACAATCTTGAAAATTGCAAACATTACTACATTTAGTTAACATACTGCAGCATATAACATCTTGTGGACCATAATTCTTTATAAATATATGTCCCTAAACAAATATATGGATATTTTATGTGTGTATATATGCATAAAATCAATAGAAAAAAGACCCTCTCTGAAATTTAATATTCAACGAGTAAACAAAACCTGACTAAATAAATTTGTTAACAATAGTGGGAAATAGCTGGCTTGACAGAACTGTGAACTTGCTTAAGGGCAAAGCTTACCCGTTACTTGTACTTCCCATAGAGACTTTACCACTACTACTTTAAGTAGGCTGTATATAAAAAGCGAAGTCCTTTCCAAACCCAGTATGAATTTTTCCCTTCACCTTTGGGTAAAGGGGGAATAGGCTTCTTCTCCAAAGTAAATCTGAGAGTAATAAGGTTATTTTTCCAGCCAAGAAGCAATGCTGGTTATCACTCACACATTTTCCTTAACATGGCTATGATCCCTATCTAAAATGAAGTATCACTTGCAAGCTTAACAGAAGGGTACGCCTAAGTGTTGATAAGGCTGTGGACACTAAATCACTGTTTAAGTCATTTATGTCTTAGAGCATTTTAATACTCAAACACCTGTAAGCTTGATTAAATATCAATGCAATTTTCTGTGATATCCTGACCACTGTTTAGAATTATTTATATATAGGTATCTGTGGATGTGTATTTATGTGTTCACCCTCACAAAAGACTCTTACTGTACAGCCAAGCAGCTGCCGACCACTCATGTCAGTCACAAAGATTGATACTATTCTTTTCACTGTATGATCATAAAAAATGGTGAAGATTTGTTCATAAGTTGAAAAAAAAAACAACCCACAAAGTAAAAATTCCTGGTTATTGCACTTTAACAAGTCCAAGCTGATGATTTGATAAAAGAGAAGCAGTACAACTATAGATTGGTATAGGGGTAGAAATCTTAAAATATCTTCAAAATAATTCAATTAGATGTAAGAAAGTCAGGAACTGCTACAATTTTTATTACACTAAAGGTGCTGTAGATAGGAACACTATATATTTGTTAAAATATTGACTCTAGTCTATATACCAAGAGCAATGAACACAAAAGTGAGGAAAAAAAACTATGTGTCGGTTGCACAGTCTGAGGCACTGTGTCCTACAAATTTTGCAACTATGAACTATGAATTAATTTGAGGTTCTATAGTTAAAAACTATGTTTTTCTTTATTCCAAGATACGGATTCCTTATAATTTTCAGTAATGAAGAGAGAGATCATGGGAAACCAGTGAGGTTTCCCACAGACCACTCAGGTCCATTCATCCTTGGAGATAAATTGTATAGGTGGCCACATAACTGCTCAAAAACTTTTCATGAAAAATGCCAGCCCAGTTCGTAATTTCAGAGAAAAATAAAGTAGTATATCACTATGAAAGCAAAATCCTTTTTGTTGATTATGAAGATCAAAATCCTAGTCAGGACTAAGGATCACTACCTTCTTGGAGTATTCATTGCTAGTATATTTAGCATATAGAAAAAATAATATCATAAAATCTTCTATTTCAGGTTGCAATAGCTTATTTAATCCAATGTCATTTTCCCTAGTGGAAAGAGGATTTCTTTTTTTCAAAACCTTAGCAGAAATTGGTGGTGACTTCCATAACTTCATCTTAATACATTTTATATGAGGATATTAAAGAAGAAATCCCAAACCTTCCATTCAGACATGCACTTTTTGCAACAAAAGTTGCATTCTTTTTGTAACTTTTTTTCTGAAAGATTACAATATTATCCTGAAATAACCAGGAAACTGTTCGAAGTTGGAAAAGTTTTAGTTAAAAGTTTAAACTAAACACCTGTTCAACTAATACCTTTGTTAAATAAGAGATTATCTTTTAACAAAATTTTTCTTAGAGGGTATCAAATATCTTCTATTCTTGCTTTATACTTGTTAATATTTACCCATAGCATATAATAATCTTTAATCCACTAAGGTTATTCATGCAACCTAAGTGCTGATCTGAACAATAAAACACAGCTACACACTTTTCCTTTGGCTAACCTGGGGGAATTTCTAGGCATTGGGTTCTTTTTTTACTGGAAAAATCTCTATATGAAATAGGATTTAGCTGTCTGATGAAAAATAGGTGTGTTCGAAGATTTAAGCTGTGCCTGACAGACTCTTTACACAAAGACAGTACGTCTTATGTAATGGGAGATAATAAGCATAATTGTTCTGACGTGTCATGAACTCAGACATAAAAGCCCCAAATACAGTGTATCTAACACTTGGACTACCATTTTCTTCTTCTTTTTTCTATTATTATTATTTTAAAAATTATTCTTTCAGCTCAAAACACCACTGCCTAATGGATGGAGTCCTTATTAAGCAAATGTAAATTTGTATGGTACTGGGATCACATTGTTATCAAATTAAATGGACAAAACTACATGTGCCACATCAATTTTATGTCTATATCTAACTGCATTTTAAGGCATTTTTATGCATGAAAAAGATAGGTGAATGACCCAAGCCACAGAACATCCTAAACATAGCGAGATTCTGAACAGGAAAAATGTGAAATTCTCTTATAACAAGGAGAAATTTTCCTCTTTCCTGAGATGCAAACTCTTTGCTAATACTTCCAGTTCAGATGAATGTTAGCATTCAAGCACACAGCTGACTGGAATTCAGTTGTACTGGGTGATAATCCTGGTTTACCTACACACTTAGCACACTTATGCCTGAGTTTATCATCTCTACCATGGTTGTATAATATGACATTTCTTATCTGCCTCACAGCAGTGTGGCAGGGATTAATTAGTCTCTGTTTAAAATTATTCCAGTGCTTAAAATCTCTGCTGAGGGCAAGTGGCAACTGCAACCACTAATTATCCCCACAAACAGGCACTGATTTCTCTGTTCCCCTGGAAGTTGCTCAGCTTCAGTAGGCTGACAGTTTTTTCTTTCCAGAAAGCATATACCAATAAATCTATAGAAGTCTTTCAAATCAAATGTATTATAATGAAATGTAATATAATGAAATAATGTAATAATGTATAATATAATGTATAAATAATGTAATATAATGAAATAAGGTAAAAAAAAGCTCTCCTCTAACATTATAGCCCATCATAGCTAGTAAAAACATTTCACTGTCATCTTTATAATATATTTAATGCTGTGCGTAATGATGATAGAACTGTCAAAAAAACCAATAAACACACCAAACTGAAACACTAAAGAAAACAAAAAATACCAAAGCTTTATTTTTGAGATCACAGCTGAAACCAAGAATTTAGCATATTTGACTTTTGGAAGGCGCAAAATGCACGTTTTTTAACCCAGATGCGTTTCAATATGGTTTAGTATGGTCTAAATACAAAAGTAGCTGAATATTTCCCATTCTGGGTATATCCAAACATCTCTCTGCTTCAAACACTAAAAACCTTAAAATTTCTGTTGATTTCACAATCTTGTCATGAATTCATGTAATTATGGCACAAGTAAAAGACACATCAGACCCTGACAGCAAGCAGTTTCCCAGCTGAAACATGAGCATTATCGTTTCAGTTTGTCCGCTTGAAAGCTATAAAAGCATTCCTCAAGAGAAAACAACATTACCAAAATGAAGATAATCCCTCAGAAACGCTAAACAGAATCATAGCAAGCCAGTTGCCTAGAATATTTTTTGCATAAATTATCAGAATCCGTACTGTCTGTACACATCAAAGTTTTGTTAAGATGTGTTATGTGTACATTGTGTTAGTGGTCACATATGCACAGGCATATTTTTATGCAAATGGATGCAAGATCTGGTCTCCCAGAAGCAAGAAATACACATTTTTTAGTCTGTTATGCCTCTGGTTACAGGTGATACTCTATTGTTGGGATTGCATGATCCTATTTTTTTCCTGTCTTTTAAGACATAAAAATAGATAAAAACATTCATACATACTAAAAAGATACTTACATATAAGCTAGCACAAACCTACTGGACAGAATAGAAATTTGGCAGGCATTAAGTGGTGCTTCTTACAAGTGCAGTTTTCTCATTCCTTGTGCCATTTTGGGGCTTCTGATTTGGGGGAGAAGACAAGGGTAACAGTGAAAATCTTACTAAGAAATATTTTTACTGACTGGGGCACACAGAACATCAGAGGCCCTATCTAGGCTACAGGTGTGCTTACATGTATGTTTGATGTTGTCTTTATTTAATTAGCACAGAAATACTAATAGCTTGATCTTACCAACCTACACACAAATCAGTAGTCCACCCAAATAATGACACAAGACTGCTCACTTGAATTTAGTTTTTCAAAAACATGCTTGTTGTTCACAAACAGAAACAATTTCCTTTCACCACAGACTGACTAAATAGATTGTGTCTCAATTATTTATATGCTTTTGGATTTGTCATATTTTTACCTTAATAATTTATTAGATTTCCACCAAATCTATATTTATCTGGGTAAACCATACTTTGCAATGAGTCCCTCATCTGTTTCTGAATGTCTCATTTCTCCCCTCTTTATTAATCCCTTTTACTACTGACGTTTGGGATGCTCAAAGTGGAATAATTCCACGTATAAATCCAATACCGTGGTTCAGTTACAACACAGCAAGTCAAACTTTAATTTCTTTGCTTTACTATCTATCCATTACATGTTAATTCTCTTTTATCTAAACCTTTATGGAAAGAGGGGGCTTGTACTCTTTTTTTTTTGTGCACTAATCAATTTCAAATGTTTTTGCAGTTCTCAACAAATATTACCTTAGAAGCAGGGGCCTATGACATAATCATATTCCTCCCCATTGCCACAATTACCTTTAGATCTTTCCATTTTAACACAAATATTTTTCAGGTTTTCTCTTGGGAAATAGATCATTCTAATTATCTGCCTTCTGCATTTCTCTAAGCAGTTTTCATGCCACTTCAATCTTTAGTCATATGAACAAAATTGATGGAGTCTACTTATGGCAACTATGCCACGATCTTATGTTTAAATCAGTGTGAATAAGGAAGGAAAAGGTAACATAAATTTTAAAATTCAATACTTTCAAAGCATTTGCTTGCTCCTTTGTGTGTATTTAAAATTTTAGAAGATTCATCCATAAAAAGAGCTTTTCCACTGCTTTATTAGTCATTGGATTTTATTCCTCCTGTCAATAACCTATAAAAGAGGTTAATCTAGAAGTCTTATCCTATTTTACTGTCCTTAAAGAAGAAGAAAAAAAAGGTATGCATTTCAAAGCTTTAAACCCCTAGAGATTAGGAAAAACATTTTTAAGAGAAAACAGTGCCCACCTGCAGCTTCTATTTATATTTGTTTAAATAATAAAAATAGCGCCACAGCCCTATCAAGTCTCTACACTTGAAAGCTCACAGTTTTGGAGTGAATATACTGCAACACCAACATAGACAACAGAACTACTAAAGGATGTACTACAGAGAAAGGAGATTTTAGTTCACAAACAGCTTATCTGACTCCTGGAGGTAAACATGCTTTATAAAAGGAAGAGAAGCAGGAACAATTCCTACTGTATTAAAAGGTACATAAGGGTTTTGGCATACACAATCTATAATACCAAAAGGAAAAAATGACATTCAGAAGAAAAAGACAGCTTAAACAGCACCGGTGATCTGGCCAGAAAAAAACCTGAACACATTCCCATTAGTGGAGTTTTTGCAGCACATGCTGAGGTTGCAGCTAAAGCACTGTGTTTGTCAGCTTTGCGTCTGGAAGCTTTTCTGGCTTCCTTCTGTGTAGCTATAGGTGCTGACCCTACTGCTGGAAGAAGAAGATAAGCAAAATGTTTTAATCCATACATTAATTATTAAAATTCATACCGTAAACAAATATTTTATGAAACTAAGTTATTCCAAATGGATTCTTTTCTTTGCCCTCATTCCCCTGTTGCGCCACTTAAAGCTGTGTGCAATTGTGTATTGTTTCTAATGCAAGGGAACTTTTTAAGGCAAAAATCATGCATTATGCCTGGCTACTACAGTGGGACACCGCATAGTTACACTTCATGAGCTATGGAGATGGCAGAGTTAGTCCATGTAGAATTGCAGAACAGAAAAGCAAACATACTTTCCCTAGAAAGTGACGGTACAGTTGGATTAACTGTCATTTAATTTCTGTGCATCTTCTTCTTGCCTTTCCCCAAGGGAAACTGAGGCAGTAATAATGAAAGAAAATGAGACGGTGGTAGGCAAAAATATGTAAAATGCACATTATAAACATCAGTGGTAGCCACCAACATTAGAACAGCAGATCTCAACCCCAAGCACCTTTTCAAGGAGCAAAGGAAAACCATGATGATTATGTTTTGCTGCTAGGAACAGAGCTGTAAGGTGTTCCAGTGCCAATGATATGAAGATATTTATAAACTAAAGAGGTTTTCAACCTAGTTCTCTAATCTTCAAGGAATATTCAGTGATGATATTATATTCCCAAAGAAAAATCTGCCTTATCCTGGAGTTTCACTTTACATTTGTTCCTTCAAAAAACTTATCTCCCGGTAAAATCTATTGAAAAGACATTTCCAAAAAACCTCATGGGGTGGAAATAGTGTCCCAAGCATTACTGAAAATGAAGAGTGAGGCAACAGGGTTATTATGGTCATTCCTGTGTTTCTATAAGAAATGGATATTGTTCACTTCAGCCATATGGGGAATTAATTGCATTGCAGCTCAGGTGTTTTCACAAGACTTAAGAGCTTGCAGAAATGGGGGCAAACAAATAACAAACAGAAAAAAACCACCAAAAAAAACCCCCACAACCAAACACCAAGAAACAGATCTTCTCATCTTCTTTGCCGTACTAAGATGATAGAAGTACATCCTCCCAGTAGTGTTTGCTCTCCCCCTCTCTCAGATGACAGCAGAGAGGTACTTGATCCCTCATTAGCATGCAGGGACTCCACACTCCTGGTGTGCTCCAGTTATCCACGCTCATTAATCCATAATATCCATTAAAATGTAGTCACATGGGGCAATATTTAACCCATCATTTGACCATTCTCCATTGAAATCTCTGCCCACATCCCTATTGTCTCATGGCTGCATTCCAGAGCTTTCTTGCTCTCTTCTCTGCTCCTCTTTCTTTTGCTTCTCCAGCTGGCCATGTCCCAGCTCTGATCCCATGTAACTCAGCATTTACCATCTCATTCCTGCTTTTTTTATCTTCCCCCTAAGGTGAGCATGCTCCAGTATTTCATCTGTTATCTTTTACATAATCAAGGATCAAGAGTTCAGATCTCATCTCATTTTCATCAGAGGACATTACTAGTAATGGATCTAACTGGATCTCACTCCTCTCTGTTTAACTAGTGTGTATATTAAATGTGAGCTTGCAAGACCCACAGGGGCAGGCTGTAGACTAATTTATGTTTAATTAAAACCTGTTTTAACAGTACAGAGTTAATACATGGTGGAGGATTATTAACTAAAATGCACTACCTCCATGGTTTTAAACTTGAAATTTATTTAAAATACCCAAAGCAGCTGCAGGAATATACACTGTCAATATATGAACAGCAGTGATCATGATCAAAAACATTGGGGATCTGTAAAAGGGAAAAAAAAAAAGCTTGCCAAGATCTCTGGAGTTAAATGATTTTTGGCAAGAAAACAGAAGAATTACAGAGCCATGAGACAGGTTTGAAAGCAAGACTTCTTTTTCATTTATGATGCAGTGCTTGTCAGATCAGCTTTGTTCCCATCTCCCATGAAAAACATATTTCACAGTCTAGTATTTAAGACCATTCTAGCCATTATCAACATCAGAACTTTGCAGTTTTGCTGGCTAAAAAGAGAAATGAATGCAGCTAGTCCAGGCAGCCTGCACCTATGGTACCATGACAGGGAAAAAAATTCAACAAAATTTTACTCAAAAAATTCCACAAAAATGGCATAATATCTATTCAGGCATGCACCTATCAAAGTTACAGAATAGTAACTATCTTCTCCATTTTTCCATGCACTATTATCAGAGCATCTTGTGTGTATTTAAATTCGAAGCTCGCATGACTGTTTTTCCACAAACTCTCTGCCAAAAAAAGATTCAGTCCAGCAGTATGACCCTTGCTCATTCTTATCTGAACTTAAGAATGGCTATTCAAATCAACATCCTTCATACAAAATTTCCAAGCCAGACAAGAGGTTTAAAACAAAGGAAAACACAACACAGTACGAACATTTTTATGGCTACTAAAAAGGGAAGATCACCAGTGTCTCAAGCTGCTATGCAAGTTGAAAGAAGATAGCAAGTAAAATGAATTGAAACTACATTGTAACATAATGTTCCTGTGGCTCCATCCTACTTTAACTGTTTCTGCCATACAAGGAAATTGTGATGCATCTGTTGGATAGATACTTAAGGAAAATGACTCCTCGCAGGAATCAGAGACTATTTGTGTGCGTGGTATTTAAGGTCCTACAGCTTTAGCTGGGTGTGTTGACACAAAATGACATTAAAAAGGAGTAATATTAGCCTAGCAGGAGTTACATAAAATATTCTTCATCTTTTTATCACTGTTTCAGTATGCAGTAAAAAAAATTAGAGAGATATTTTTGGTACCTTTTGTGTGATGCATAACAATGAAAGAAGCAGATTTATACAAACTCATAAGGACAAGATTAAGGCAACAGAAATAGACTAGGCTATTTAATATAAAGACTTACTGCTGTTTGTGGGTAAGTCTATTTCTACCAGGACTAGGGTCAGTGCAAAAAATAGTAATGTGCACACGTAGCTTCAGACAGCCTTCAACAGCCCTGTTCTAAAATAAGTCCTGACAATTTAAAACATATCAACCACAAAATAGCTTTTGAATGTCATGGTTTCTCAACTGCAATGTCCTACAAATGCTTTCACACACCATGAAATCCTAAATTGCTTTAACATACACAAAATAGGTAGGCACACCTTTCAGTTCATGAGAGCCAATTCAGACAGCCTTCTAAATTTGGTTGGAAATTGTTAAGTAATTTATTCTTGAATTAGATAGAATTAGCTACAAGAAGCTGAAAGCAATCTCAGACACCTACCCTAACACACTTCTCTTGCTTTGGGTTTTGGTTGTGGTGTTTTCTAAAATAATGATGCCTGCCTCTAAAAACGCCAGCCTCTCTCATTTCCCCACTTTCAAAACATGAACATTCTCCTGTCTGTGGGTTGTTTTTCTAAGAGGCTCTGAACTTACAGGGATTTAAATACATTTTCAAGCTGTATAGGCAGGGACCTGCTGCACTTAACACAAGCCTCACTTCAATAAGTACCATGTGCTGTATACAGCCCGATATCCTCCACCTTACATATGCATCATTAAACAGAAACCTAATTAATCAATATCGTTAAAATAAACATGGTGCCATTTCAAAACAGGATGATAACTACTTCTTTAATGAAGCGTTATAAATGCTCAACAGCAATACAGGTTTGCTTATTTTATTATCCATCACAAGTAGTGTTAAAACCAGAGGAAAATGAGGATTTGTGCCAGTCTGTACTTCATAAATTAATTAATAATATTAAGTATTAGTCTGAACACAAAAAAGCACTCCTGTTTATAAAAGATTTTAGTTTATTTTTTCGTTACAACATGGAATTCAGAAAAAACAAATCCAGATGTTGAAGTGTTACGTGATCTGAAATAAACTGGTTCAAAATCTTCCAATATCAAATTATTATTAGGTTCCTGTAGCGAATCAAAGCAGCAATAAGATTACTATTTCTTCTTAAAAAGTGATTATAAGAAAAGCAGATCAGGGATCTGGAGTAGCAAATACATCATGCATTTTAAGGAAGCTGTTCCAAAGGTTTTGCCTCAGTCAAGGACATCAAGATAAAATTAGTCTCCTTACCAACTTCAATGGAAATTGAACCATATGATTAAAACCATGTATATTTTTAGATTTTGAACTGACCCTTGTTCTTGTTCATCTGTTCCCACACAGCAGATCTGCCAGGGTAACCTCCAATCTCACCAGCCCCACCTGACTCACCTTCAGAATCATCTTTCTATAGCATATCTGCCGTACTTACCATCCCAATGACTGTGTTTATCTATTTAGCAGGTTACCCCTCTGGGCTTCTTCCTCAGACAAACAAAAACATTCTTGGGTGCAACCATGCCTCCCAGGTTTCTCTCCAGACTGAGGCCAGAGACAGCTATGCAGATGCCCACTCTTCCCTTTCATAACTAAATCATAAGCTTAAAAACCTGGCTAAATCCATAAAACTCAGAGAGATGAGTACTCACCAGTAACAGTAGTTAACAATATGCAGGCATCCATTTAACACATCAACACACACACATATCACCCCCCCACACTCCCATTTTATACTTTAAAGTAAAATATTTTAAAACATTTTCCTCTTTCATCTGCTTGCCAGCTTTTGGTGCCTCTTGAAAAAGTAATATCCCAGACATCTAGGGAAAAGTTTAATTCCATCCACAACTAAAGCAGTTTCGATTTTATACTACTGAAGAAACACAAAACTTGCCAGGTCTTGCATCTCAACAGATTACATTTTGCTTTTAAATCCACTTTTTTTATGAATTGAATGGAGCCCTCTGCATAAGCAGAAATGTAACTTCACAGATACTATGGCCATATCTGATTACAGAGACAGATTATTGCTTTCGGCAATTTATCATGAAGGCACCGATGGCAGTGTCGTATTTAAGGTCACATTGAGACTTATATATTTCTTTTTCAAACTTTGAAGATTGAATTTTGGTTTAATATTTAACACAATACATTCAGAACACAGATCGATCTTCTATAATATTTGCTTATTAGGGTGTTTCCTTTCATGCTTAGGAAATACATTAAAATAAAATATACCTTTAAAAGCCATTTCATTAAAATGTCAGTGTTCATCCCAGTCTCAATAGCTAATGAACTACAGACCACAAATTCCAGACAGCCAGACAAATATTTTTAGGCAGAGGGCTCTTGCAAATTTTAAACACAGAGAAGGGCTTCATTTTCTAAAGAGAAACTATCCAATTATTTCCATCATTTGATGCTGCCTTCTTAGCTCCAAACCTCTTACGCCAGTGATTTTTGACCTCAGATGGTTTTTTATCCTCTGCTTACCCAGATCTCAGCAGTATTTCTCCAAATGAACCAGCACAGAAATATTAAAAAGGTGCTGGGGTGAAAGCTGCTAAGGAGCAGAGCTGCAAGAAGGTTCCCTGCATTCACTCCTTCTACTCACTTGTTTCCACTTTTAATTTCCTAATTAGAGTTCTTCCATTCCTTACAGACTATGTTTATTTCCACATTTAATGTTTACATCAGGAAATGCTGGAAAGATGAGGAGAATGAGGGACAGTGAATGGAAGATGGGGATGAAGGAAGAGACGTGCTGGGGAAGCAGAGGTAGCTACAGTGGACTGTATGGAATTTTCCAGACAATGAGCTTTCTGGTAGTAAAGGGAGATTTTGAAAAAATCACAGCACAGATTTATTCAAGAGCAACTCAGGAACAGAATGGAGCTGATGCATCACAGCCAGGAAAGCAGGGGAAGGAAGAAAGATGTATCTGAGGGACAGTGATACAACAATAATAAAACTACCAAGAACAGCTTACACAAACACACAAAAATCGCACTATCCGAACATAAACAGCAAAATCCATGCCAGTCTTGACTTCCTTAGTCTCCTTCACCTAACACTTTCACTGACTCATTTAGCAAACCTCAGCTGACCCCCAGTTTCAAAATGAGAGACACCCCCACCAAAATCACATCTAAATAACACTTATCTTCCATCTTCCCATTTTCTGAACTACTGTCATGTAAGTGCCTTTCTACTGATCCTGTACCCTCATTTCTAGTCACAGTCAAGGTACAAAGATACAATTCTTTTTAACAGAACTTATCAATGAAAATAAAGATGCTCAAGAACGAAATATGTGTTCTCTGCTACAGAACATATAACCACACCAGGCCAACAATACTTCCAACTGGAGATCTGACTGCCTTTTATGGTTGTTTACAGAAAATGCTCATTTAGAACGCTCCAAGTTAGCTTGCAGAAGAGCCATTTCTGCGGTTAAGTAATATTACGTTCCCTCCTGCATTCTGAATGTCACATCCAGCTTTCTAATGAGATTCATAATAAATGAACAAATATAACATAGAACAAGAAATGGCCGAAAATGCTCTTTTAGTCAGAACTTTTCCAGGTGTAAAAGCTAGTCTTGGAACGAAACCTTCTTGTGCCGCTTCCCAAAACCACAGAAGGCATTTGCAAAGCCGTCCCCATCAGTTGTCTCTCTCAACCATGGTACAACACCTCTGCTAAACCCAGCCCAGCTCTAGAGGCAGCTGGAGGGGTGGGGAACTGGCAGCTGCGTGCCTCCAGCTGGCAGGGAATCGAGAGCTGCTGAAACCATTTTGATGCAATTTCAAAGAAGAAGTACAGCAGTGTAGCTTTTCCCTCAACTAGCAAATATTGGGGAAAATATATTTACAGGCCAAGGGAGAAGGAAAGAAAAAGCAAAACAAGCAAAAAAACCCCAGCTCTAATATTTGCCCTGTATGTAACGTTTATACCTCAATATTGTAAAAGTTGAAGAACTTATTACACAACAGACCAAGACTAATAAATATATTTCTTTCAATATTGAGTGAACACATCTTTTATTGCATTTCCCTGGTCAAAGGAACCTGCAGACAATAAAGGAAGTAAATCTTAATCTTATTCCCCTATGATTATCAACAGCCTTCTGACATGTTTTCTAATACAGTGTTCAAACTTCTTGTCTTTCCACAACTTTAATTAAATAAAACTCCCAATTAATGCAATTTGGCATATGTCAGTATTATTTTTTCTGCCTTTTGACCTCTAGTACATTCAACTTTATATATCATAAGTCTGGTTCCTTTACTGTGCCGTGGAAAGGACCACTAGTTACACTTCAAAAATTTAGTAAATGTTTTTTGGATGCCAATATGATGAAACTACTGTAATGGTTCAAGTCAACAACATTCCCTAAAGTGCTAATTAAATGTCATTGCTCCTTCCTCAGACAACAAAAATAAAAGCTGCATGTAGAGTGCTCTTAAAGTTAGTTCTCTGGGTGTATAATGAATCCATAGGAGTTCTTCTGCAATAAATTGTAATACCAATAGCAAATTGCAGGACATGAGTACGTTAGCCATCACCCTAATCACCAAAGAAAAAACTCTGTCTGAAAGTGAGATGTGATTCATAACCCAGAGGCAAATCCTGAGGGAGCTCAAGATGTCCTACTAATGGTATAAAGTGTTTGCAGCCCATTAGGAGGAACTTCTGCTAATATTAAAGCTTTGATCTGCAAGATGTTAATTCAGTGAAAATACCTTTTAGCACTGCCCTGACAGCAGAATGCGTGACAACTGCATCAGCAAGATGTGCTAAAGATTACATATGATACATACAAGGGAGGCAGAGACAGTGGTACCGACTGACTTTTATCAGCATTAATTTGGGACAACAACCTTCTCTACCTCTAAGAGCTAACAGCTGAATGAGTGCTGTGGCATTTGATCAGAAACTTCAGCAAGGTTTCAATATCCCCCACCAGAAGCAATTTCAAGCTAAGGAATTTAAGTATAGAGGACACTTACACGAGGTAAAGGCAAAGGCTGAAAAATGAAATTACACCAAAAGGCTAATTACCAGTGTCCAGCAGTCTTATAAAAAAAAGGTGTCTCGAAACAGCTCTCACTGGGAAACCACAACAGGAAAACAAGAAAAAAGATACATTCACAATGTCAGCAGCTCCAAAACAGGAGAAACTGCAACTTCTCCTATAGAATGGGTAGCGGGAGAATAGGATCAAAATTCCAAACGGATTTGTCAAGCTCAAGACATGCCCTGAAATCAAAAAGCCATTCAGCAAAACTGTGTCCAAGGACAGCAGTTAATCTGGAGAAGACAAATGCACAAGCACCAAATGGCAAAAAATTAGTAGTTACTGCAGTTTCACAGTGAGCAGAATATGATTGTAAATCAGTAATGCAACACTGTTCCAGAAAAGGCAAATCTTATTTTTGGATTTATTAATGGGCATGGAATTCATTACAGTTGGAATGAAATATGTCAACTTTGTTGGTTAACTGATTGACTTCTTTATTTGAAAAAGGGATTTACAATAGATCTCCTGGGAAAAGTTCAAGGAATTAAGATTTTTAGAATTTGCAAACACTCAAATGATTATGGCCATTTATCTCCCCACCATAAAATCTTAAGAGAAATGTCATCAGGTCTTTCTTCATCTCAGAGCCATTTCTACACATCAGCCTACAGAAGCAGGACAAGAATCATCATTAATGTCTGGCAAAAAGACCTAGGGTTAATACCGGGAATATCTTTCTAACGATTATGGCAATTAAAAACTGAAACACGGCAAAGTACTACTTTGGAATCTACTCAGCCATAGGTACTTTGTAACAGCATAGTGAGCTCCTGAAACAGATGGTCTCTTTATACTTTCTTCAGTATTATATTATACTTAAATTTCTTCAGTAGGGATTAAGCTGGGTGATCCCCATGTCTACTCTAAATCTGCACTCTCAGTCCTGCAGGCCAGCCTGGAAAACAGACTTCTGACACTGTCTGAGGTTACCTAAATTCTTGAGATACTTTCATTGCATCAAACACACATATACAAGAAAGTAAAATGCACATAATGCTAAAAAATAGCTTCCAGTAAGACCATACAGGTTCCATATACGGCTATCACAGATATTACAGCTATTTATAGATGTGCTTATTGTGAATAATGAATCTAACCCTTACCAAACTTTTACATTCTGCCAACACTTATTTATTTTTATGAGTGTAAACAAACGGGGGAGGGAAAAGCACAAATAAGAGAAGTTAAAGTGATATGGCTAGGATGCAGGTTTTATTGATATAAGTATGTTTGAGCCTCTTTCCTTCTCTCCAAAGAAACACAAAGAAACACAAGAGAGAACTCTTCAGTGATATGTAGATTGGATACTTCCAATCAGCTACTACATTGATTTATTTATTTATTTACTTGGGGGAAAGTAAATATAATTACATAATAAACAATGTTATATTGCAGATAGCAAGATAAACATCATACTCTTCAAAACACAGGACAAATACTAATCTCATGATGTCAAAAGGCTCTAGCTTTTGTTTGCCTCCCTTTAAGTAAAAACTAAGCAAGAAACTAATTAGCCTCTGTGCAGTCATTTATACTATCACTCCCACTTGCATTTAGATATGCCATCAATATAGTAATATGCTCTGAAAATTGGGGTGCCAGGTTTTCATTCTTTCTGGGAGATTTTTTTCACTTTCTTTCCTTTTACATACAAATATATCAGTTTTAAAACATGTCAAAACGTTCTCATTTGGCTCATGAAAAGTGACACTAACAAGACAGTCATCTGATGGGATAATTTGCTCCTTAGCTGATTAAAAAAAGGCATCATAGATACAATAAAAAAACCCCACATTTTGCTGCCTGCCAAGACCTATCACTTAAATGAATACAGTCCTTTTGACATAGAATAGTTAATTTTCATAAATTATTACTGACTGAATGTAGAGTTATCCAAGTGACAGAATGTATTCTCATGAGAAAACACAAGGGATCCATTTTTTGCTCTTTGTGTTAATATTGCTAGCTCTCTGCTACCTTTACCTGCTAGCTGCTGCTGCCTCCACGGTTAATACAGCTGTTTTACAATGAAATGCATGGATTAACACAGTACAAAGTTGAAAGGGAAGGGGCCTGATTTTTATTCTTATTTAATACTCAATAATCTTGACAAGTCAGTCACAACACCATTACAGAGTTAATGTTATACAGTCTTTATATAGGAATTACTGGTTATAGATAGAGATCTCAGATTTTACTTTCTACATTGAAAAATCCTTCAGTAGCCACTACTGTAATGTGGCACTGTTTTAATTTTTAAAAGTCCATCTATATGTAGGAAAAACTGATCTATTTTTTCAAATTTTGTTTTATATAAGTAACTTCACAACAAACCCACAATGTGCTAAAAAATACCAAACTTGATAAACCATTCTGTGTCCTGCTCAGTCTTTAATCCTGATCTTCATGGAAATCACCAGGAAACACAATTAGACAATCTCAACATACTTTACCTACAAAGAGGAAGACTGAGAAGAATTACAGAACAGAACACAATCTCCTCCTCCTCCTCAGGTCCTTTATCTAGTCTGTTTTCATACTGTTCAGAGCCATAATAAAGGACTAATCTCCCAAATATATTGTGCTATTCATTCACTCTATTAAAAAAAGCCTGTATGGTAATGGTGTGATTCAGAAGTTTAAGATGCACAAGTCAGTGAAAAACCAACTGCATCAGGAATATCAAGGGACATCACACAACGTGTCATGTATTAACCACTTTAAAATAATTGGAAAAAAAATTGTGCAAGACCAAAAATTAGGAAAATATTAACAGCATTTATTGCCAAGAAGTCATACTTTCAAGCCATTTAAGCAGTCATATTTTTCAAATACATTAATATGAATATTTGTGTATATTTGTTACTTGAATTCATTATCAATAATTCCCCATTATTTACATGTGCATGCTTTTGTAGATCTGCAGAAATTCCAGACCTAGATTTTTCTGATATCTGAGGACTAAGGGCTAGGCATGAGGAATAAGACAGGAATAATAGACAGCGAGTAGACCCTTGTTACAATAGTTGCATTTGAGGTTTTTCTTCATTTGACTTTCATCATCCATGTCAGGAACTTGTACACAATTTTTACATTAAAAATTAGCCTCATTAAGAGCGCATTCTGAAAACCTTATTGAAGGTAATCCGGACTGATGAGTTCTTCATCTCCCACAATATTAAAGAAATGCCAACAGAACACACTATATATCATCACCAGATTAGACTGTAAGTAGATAAAGATGACTTGCTAATCCATATGGTTAGATTTATGTCACTGATTTGAAAGTATAAGATGTCTTTCCTGAAAAAAATCCCATTATTTACTGCTTAATTACATAACAAAGAGACTGGGCTGTGGGAAAAGATATTGAATTACTTTTAAATCCTCTGATGCTTCTTAAGACAAACACATTTCTTTCACATTTTAAAAAATGACATATTTTGTGATTTCATTCTTAATTCTCACATTTGTAATGTTTCTTCATTGTGCTGCTACTTGGGTAGGCCAAATGTATCAGCAAATGTATTCTCCTGACATGTCAAGAGTCATGGCTATGACACAGTAGGACTTTTCTAGAAGATTTCTTATTGTTGTTACTGTTGGTTAAACTACCCCAAGACCAAAACCACCCCAAAGAGGAGCATAGGAATTATGAGCTCCTGCCTACAGTGGGTGCCAGAGGACCTCATTGTTACTATACTGCTGGCTGTAAACACTTCAACTTCCTACTTTGTGTTTTTAATAGCAAAGGGTTGAAGGAGTAATGGGGAATTTTGCGAAAAGGACCTTATTCTGAGGAAAGCCAACAAAGTCTAATCATGTGGATACCCTGGAAATACAAAGAAACTACAGAAAAATTATATTGGTGCTTCCAGTGGAATAAATCATATGATTCTTTAAAGTAAGGCAGCTTGAACTGTTCACAGTGAAGAAAGTTCCAATGTGTCTATTTTTATATTGTTTCAGTTCTGCTTAAGTTTTTTTCAATGTTGCACTAAATGGACCATTTTTACAGTGGAAGTAAACCCACCTTACCATTACCTGCTTCAGTTCCTTTAAATAAACACTAGTGGGGAAAAAGCTACCAAACAAACAAAAACTAACAGCTTTTTCCATGTAGAAACTCTGTGTGTTTTCTTTCACTTTCTGTACTTACCCTCTCTGCTCTGGTTCTATGCAAAGCAATCACATTAATTCAAGAACAAACTGAATTTCTGTAAAATGAGGCAATCTCACATCTCCATTTCCTAACGTCCTCTCTCAGTACTAAGCCCTACTGCCTCCCTTGCGCTCTGGTGCTCACATTCATCACATCTCTTGCCCAGATGGAATGGAAAATTTATAAACCCTGAAACTACAAAATATCTGTTCATTTTCTACCGAATTCCCCGATCCAGGTCACCACAGGACTGCACAAAACCTGATGTTAGTACACAATACCTAGCTGAAGTAGATAAGCAAAAGGAAGGTCAAACTGTTTCTGTCCATAGCAGAGTTCTTATACTATTCACTACACTCTGTGTAATGGTCTCTTTCTGGTGGGACCCAGACCAGCAAGTGCTGCAATCTAAATGAAGTTTCCTCTGTAAGCAGACATCTTAAAAATGTCATAAAACCAAATTATTATTATCCTGGTATAATATGACAAACGCATTAGGGTAGACACATAACTAAATCATGCACCCTAAATTAGCAATACCAACATTTTCTAGTCACAGAACATACTTCTACTCTCTAATTATTCCAAAAACCTAGCTAAGTGTCGTTGAGAGGAAAATTATATTTTGAGTGAGCCTGTGGACAAAAGGCCAGATTGACTTTTGCCTCTATCCTTCTGCATCTCTTCTCTAAAGGGCACAGATTACAGCAAAATGCAAAACTCCCCTCTGTGGGTGAATGAATGAGATGGTGGCCCCAGCCACTGAGAGGCAGGGCTATTCAGTGACAACTAAAACCCTTTCTGCTTCGGCATCTCTACAGTGGCCTTTGTGAAGACCTGAGGAAACAGATTTTGTTGTTGTTGTTGTTGTTGCTGCTGTTATTATTTTTAAAAACTATCTGCATTGCAGTGCCAAAGAAATGAATAAGCAGATAATCTGTAAAGGAAGGGAAAGGCT
This sequence comes from Falcunculus frontatus, assembly GCA_013398115.1. Taxonomy (NCBI): domain Eukaryota; kingdom Metazoa; phylum Chordata; class Aves; order Passeriformes; genus Falcunculus; species Falcunculus frontatus. The sequence goes on along the minus strand of VZRV01004991.1, from coordinate 1,710,162 downwards.
TTGTTAATCTGCTAACAAGCAAGCCAAGCTGTCATTTATACCTCAGTCCTTTTAAAGATCCACATGCTTACAAGTTTCTATTATCTTATTGCTGTTTTGAAGAGGGCTTATTTCCATGAAGTTAGATATCTAACACCTTAATTTCACACTTTAATTTGTTTTCTTTCTTTAAAATAGAAAACCATAATAACTTCCTTAATGCAATACTTACTTCACTGTCACAAAGCTCATAGAAAGCTTTCCAAACCTCTAAGCAACATCGACTTTGTTTTGTTTAATCATCTGGATACCAAACATTCAGCCATTTCTTATCACTTAATAGGGCCAGCTTGTAAATAACAGTTGGTTCTCTAAACGGCTCAAAATCTATTAAAATAGTTCAGTGGTAGTCATTAAAATACATCCTGCAGACGGCTGCACAATTTGTGTTTCCATTTTGTTCTTTTAGTACATAACTTTAATTTCTTTTCCCCCTCTTGAAATTTAAAAAAACATATCAACACATTCTCAACACTATTTTAAGCAACCACATTTTCACATAATTTATTTTAATGCTTTCTATTTTTAGAAACAGTTCAGTTAAAACAAGTCCATACATTTCCAAATACTAATTTAGCTTAATCTGTAAATTAGACAGATATTTATACAAATTTTACAAAAATCAGACACAAAGAGGTTACGACCTGCCTTTTTATGATTCACTGATATAGCCAGCAAAAAAACCCAAAGAATCTTTTCATCATAACTTCAGGAAAATTTCCTGCCATTTACACAGTCTACTAAATAATCTCAGGCCTTTTAGATGTAATCCCAAAAATACCATAGCATTCTCCTCTATTTCAAATTTCTCTTTGAGATCTGCTTGCCACAGCACATTTCTTAGTATACGGCCTAAGCAATTTAAGGAAAAAAAAACATATTATGCTTAAATTAGGAAAATTAATTTATACTTTTTCTGTAACTAGCTCCTCTAAGTGTTTAAAAAAGGTCTTAAAAACATACTGGGCTCAAATCTGAATTTTATGTTCCATGCAAAGTGTTGCAATTCACAAGGCACCAAGTTTTCATGTGCACTTGTTATCTTGTGTCAGGCACAACATCTTCTGAGAAACAAAAAAGAAACATCCCATACCTTGGCAAAGGAGACACTTAGACCTTGCAGAGGTAAAGGGTTCATAAACTCACTTCAGCAAAAATAGTGGGGGAGTTTTGAAAACGCATTCCTCCCTCTTCTCTTGTGCAAGCAAGCTCAACCCTGTTTAATCTGAAGTGCTGAACTGTAAATGAATGAATGGTTACGATATATGCATAAATTCTTAGTTTTAATAAGAAAATCTCTGTGGCTTTCTAATTTTTTTTAAAAAGCTAACCTATTTAACAACATTTGGAACTACAAAAACTATAAATCCCGTATTTCAAATTATAAATGACTGGCATTTGGGTTTTTCAAAAGTTGTAACTGTACTTGCAAACTAGAGACAACAGAAACAAAAATGTAACACAGAACTATCATGAGCACAAGGGATGGATATCTTTCCTTTATCTTCAAATAATGTTTGGGACTAGCGAAAAATGCCAGGGCCTAGAAGAAAGCACTAAAAGTCGGTAGATAAAAATCTGATAAAAATGCTCGGTCTTTTGCAATATCATAAAAATTCCTCAAGGATGAATCAACTGTAAAGAAAAATATGTAAGCGAATTTTCTGGGGGATAGGACATAAATTTGGACAGAATATTTCTGTTAAGGTTACTCAACTAATTAACATGTATTTACTGTGATTTCATGGTACTTGGGATATATAGTCCCTACAGTACTGCCCTTTCCTGTTCTTCTGTAATGAAGTTTCTTCAGTATGTTTTGATTTTTTTCTTTCAGCTTTTCTCTTCTTTCTGCTCAGAAGATGAAAGCTCAATTTGGCACCACATGAGGAGTTGAGCAAGGATTTAATTTTTAAACTGCCTGCATTAGAAATAGATATTTGATGTGAGCTTTCTTTTGAATTGGCATGGGTAATTCTTTTTCTCTCTCTACACTGAGCTTTTCTAGAAAAGAGAGAAAAAATGTTTACATCAATTTTCTGGAGGAAAAAAAGTACTCATTAGCTCAATCAGGAAAATCTCCTGGAATATCTAGTTTGGGGTCAAGGTCACAGAGGCCTCTCCTGTACCCCCTGTCTGAAAAATTACCATTCCTTGTACACTGTCTGCTTTTTCAGATCTCATCTCTTTTTTTCAATTTGGAACTGATGTTGTGATAAAATACTTGTGTAGCAAGGCTAGAAACAATAGAGAAAACACTGCCAGGACTGATTTTCCATACATCCACTAAGGATAGAACACCAAAAGCACTACTGAGATGGAGTAACATGATTTACTTTAATAAAAGAAATGATGTTTTAGAGATATGAAGACCTAGCAGCCTTAAGCAAGTTTATCTTGTGATTTTACACAATACGTTAGGATGCAGAGATGGTGATCAAGACATGCAGGCTAATGAATTAAGCTGAATCAGGGTTCTGGAAGCACTACTTTTCATTTGGGCTTTCTTCAGCTTTACAACTCAGTTTCTCTACCTGGTCCGAATGAAAAAAAAATGCTCTTTGGTTGAACGGCTTGAAATGCCTACATCAAAAGAACTCTACAGAAGCCAAACACTCCATTTACTTCACTTTAAATTTCATTGAAAAGCTCTTCTAAGGATGAATATTCCTGATAGAAAGAAGAGGCCGGAAAGCTGTTTGAAAATGGAATTCCTTTGTTTTTAAGAGCATATTCTAAGCAGCACGACTTCAAACTGTGCAAACAGAAAAAGAACAGTCTAAAGCCATTGTTTACCTTGAAAATAATGAAACATTCAGAAACTCTCCACGTCAATGCTTATACTAACTTAATTTGTTTTTAATTACGATACAATTTATTTTTCTTTATCCCCTATTTTGCCAATTTTCTTCATTAAAATTTGCAGGTATTCATCCCAGTGCATATTTTTTGAAATGAACTGTCAAGAATGAATTAAATTATTTACTTATGACTTGTCAGAACAAACTTTTCAAGAAAAATCTTAGATTTGACACTACAGAATGATAATATCTAAAACATATCTATGACCTCAATTCAATGTGATTTGACAAGATAATAATTCCTCTTTAATCTCTCTGATACACTTCAATACCTTCATTTTATTGCATTTGCTTTGCTACATTTTCTTTCATGTTAATACGGATTTTCTTGAAGCACATTCAGAAAAGTACAATACGCAAGCTAAGTTTAGTTACCAATGTGGAATACAAATGTGCAAAGCCACAGACCCTAATTCTAGCAAGACCACGTTGTATTTACATAAAAATAAGAACAAACTAAAAAAAAAGAAATAAAAATAAAGAACAAATACGAAGGAATACTCCATTTCAAATATCAAGATGAGAAAAGCTGCATCATTAATTGAAAATGCAAAATTTGTCAACTAAGATGCTGCAAACTAGGGAGGAAATTAACTTTTCGACTATAAAATATTGCTAGTGTTTATGATCTCACTGCTAAAAGCAAGGACATTCTGACCTGTCCCACGCTCTCAAAAAATGATTCTTTAAAATATTCAACAAATCAATATCAATTTAATTATGGAAATGTAAAACTCTTTCAGGCTTATGCAATTTACTTTTAAAGTATCTCCTGTGATAAATATAGCTCATTGCATGGTTTTTTTTTTGACCTACTTCAAATATTTGAAATAAAAACTACCTGACAAAGTAAATCTAAATTCTTAAAACTTGTGTTGAGAGAGCAGTTGTAGTTCAACCATCTCCCTAAACTTCAGTTCGCTGAATTTTCTTTCCAAAAATTAAGCAAAAATAGCAGATGCAACTTCAGTATGACCCCACATCTTCTAATTTATATGAAAAGAGGTAATGTTTATGTTTCTTCATCCATCAAAGTCTTTGTGATACAAGATCTCATTTCATCATGTTATCTGAATTATAGCACTCTCTCTCCCTGCTGGGCCTCTTGTATGGAATAACAATGTCAGCATGAACTCTTTACTGAATTTAGCTTTCTGGTCGTGTTATCACAAATTGGTTTGAGTACACAGCCTTCAAAAATGGAGAATGACAAATCAAACAACCCTCAAGGGAGAGGAAAGCTTTAATAGCTTCTTGCCTGTCGACTGGTTATTATAAGATGATGACAAACAGCACTACATTGGTAACTTTCTTAGACATTTGAACCGTGCTTTAGAACAGATTAACTCAAGATCACATTTAAAAAGTCAGAGGTCTCAAAAGATAAAAATCATACTAGCAAGTCCACTTAGATTATAAGATAATTGTTTTGATGAAAAATGAAACTTAATCATATTCAAAGACTTCAAAAACAAGTTGAAGGCTCTGCCAGCTCTGGAGCAACATTGACCTTGTGGTCTAGTTGTGCACTTCCTTACTCCAATGTTAATACTAAGGCAGCAATTAGCTTTCTTCTAAACTATCTCTTTTTTTGGAAAAAGTTATACTCAAAGCAAACATCTGTTTTTCTGACTTTTGACTTTTAATTTTCACATTACATAGAAGTAATAAAAATGAACAGTATAGTAAGTATAACAGATATTCTACATACATGTAAAGTCAACACCAGGAAAAATGTGTTATATTGTAGAAGCATCATTTTTTTTTCTTTTTAAAATTATAACCCTTTTTTTTTTTTCCCCTACAGCATCTACGGAATATGGGCTCCCTCCAGTGGCAAAATTAACATTCAAAAATCTTCACACTTGTTTATGTGTTTAATTGTATAGCCTAATAACCAAAGTAACAGACTTTGCAGGCTGAGAGTTCAAAGCCCTTTTGGGATGGGGGTTTTATTTACACGGTTTTATTCTTTTCAATAGTATCAGATATAGACAGCATCTTTCATCACAATATTCAACGCCATGCAAAATCTACATGTTCCAAACAAAATTTTTCAACATTTTAGTTTCAAAAGAAACTATTCCCTCAAGTAGCTGTTTAATCAAGCTGCACTTCTGTAAGAGAAAAATGCATAATTTGGGAAACTTATGAACCTTATATTTTAACATTCGCATTTTCAAAAAAAATCTACATAGTGTCATATTATACAGGGTATGATTAGCATGTGCAAAGGTGCAGTACAAATTGATAAAATTAATTCTTTAGTGAAGAGGGAGACATATCTTCCATTTTTGAGCCAGATTTGCTCTGTTCCTGCCCATCCCAGAATGCACAACACACTTTCATTCTTAGAGCAGTATCAATTCAAGACACTGTGTTTAATTTACATGAGTGTTCTTGGCTTTGTTTAATTCCAAAGACGATGCAGCTTACAGTAAAGCTGCTACCTTTGGCTACACTTACCTCCTGATTTGCTCACTGTTAAATACTTCCATTTATGAGCTTTACTGCATCACAGCTGCGTTTTGCTTTCCATTTTATTTTATAATGTTTACTGTTCTCTCTACATTACACAATGCTGCATCCCTAGCAAAGAAAATGACTGAAATAAGCCGACTTGGTGAATGTCTGACTACTAGAAACCACAGAGGAGTTAAGCCACTAGGGAGTAAATCACATATATGTATCCTCAATTTTAAACAATCAGTTTCATTTGCTTTAATGGAACTAATTTTTGCTTGAAGATAACCACAGCTCAGAACTACTAGATTTTGATCGTCTCTGCTGAGGGTTGGACTAGATGAACTTCGACGGTCCCTTCTAACCCAAAGTGTTCCATGACAGAAAAGATAAAGGACTGGAATAGATCATCATTAAAACTCATCGTAAGACTCCAATATAAGTGAAGTCATTAAGTGACGAAAAGCAATGCTAACCTGTCACAATCAGGTTGGCTCTCCAGGGAGTTCTCTCCTGCAAGAGAACCTCAATGCTGAAGTGGTACTTTTTGCACAAGGATATGGGAAGCTTGAGGATAGAACCTCTAATTTTACAGTCTGTTCTTTGGCTACTATGAAGCAAAATTCTTGGGGAAAAAAAAAAAATCAAAGGGCATATTGGCATGATGCAATATCTGTAGAAGAGAATAAACTAAATACAGTCAAGTAAAGCAAGATACAAGTAGAGCTAATCCAAAATCTCAAGAATCATAAGCATTCCAGCATTCCTTGCAGAATAATGTCACCTCAGTTGTGACTTGTTTTGTTGGATTGTTTCAAACAATTACTCTATTTGCTAAAGGGGAAGAGAACATAATGTCAATACGTATACAATGAATGCATCAAGGAACCAGCGGGAAACCCTTTAATGTTGCTCCCTCTCTAAGACTCCTTTTTCGCTTCTGCTCAGTGGGGTATGTCCAGTAAGTACCTCATCAGCCTCTGAAGTCAGTGCTCAAATATCACTGATAGGAGACAGATACGAGAGCTGGCATTTGTTGGACCATTCTCCCAATCTCTGCCGCAATGGCAGACCCAATGCCACACAGCAACAGCAGCCATATAATGGCTGAATAATCCCTTCCCATACAAAGTCAGATTTCAAAATGTTTTTAACAGAGAGCTCCAGCTCCAGTTACCAGCTGAGTGATGCACAATCAAGCAGAAAGAGGAAGGTTCTCAGAAACTTTGTGAGGAGTCTAAGTTCTTTTCCACCTCTCCACAGAACAACAAGCATGTGGAAGCTTCCGCAAGCCTTGGAAGAAAAAAACAAATGATACCAGGAACTAACTGGAGAGACACAGTTGTGTTCCTCCTGCATATCACAGATAAGGCACAGGAGGTTAAAACGTAGCAACATTCCCTGAGACAACAAGTACAAGGCAGAAACTTAGAGAGTAAAGGCACAGGATGATATTGAAGCCCTCAGACCACAAATCACAAATGGTCGGGTATGGATCACTGAAAGAATGAAAGCTCGACTGCTGCCCAAACCTGGTTTTAGGACAGTACAAAGAGAACAAAAAATTTGTATATGATGTATGTAAAATATCCCACATGCTGTGAAAATAACAAGAAGGTATAAGACAGGCACAGACTGTAAAAAGAATAAAAAGAAAGGAAGAACAGAAAAGAAAGGAATGGCTTCAAACATATGTCCTCCAGTTATAAAACACGATACTTTCTTTATTTGTGAATGCCTTCCCTCACCTTCAACAGAGGACAAACTCTACTTTTTCATTTGCCATCTACCACATTTTTTCACTGCAGCACAATGCTCATCATGAAAACACTTTTTTTTCTATAATATTAGGTTAAGCAAATAAGAACTTTAAAAAGCGGTGAATATTCATGTCTATATTTTGCTCCTGTCTTCCCACCTTGATTGGTTTCCCAATACCAAGTCACATTAAACTTCAGCACAGTAAGAGATTTAATAAGAGCACAAATGGATTCATTCACTTGTGAAATACTTGGAGGTAGCATCAGACTTTTCCTTTATTTCCTTATTTTCCTTTGCTAGAGGTGAGATACCACCCATCACTTATAAACCTCAGTCTGATGCTGGGACTCCATTAACATGCCCTTGAAAGAAGGACTGGTGTAAAGAGGCCTTGTATTTAGGTAATAACTTCCTGTAAGTCCACTTTCAATTTCTTTGTAACATGGCCTGAACGCTTCATGCTTTATGGACTCAGGGCATGGAGAGCTGCAACGAGATTGTTTCCTGTAGTTTCCTATTACTTTCCTAAAGCTTGATCGGAAGGCTCAACCGGGAAAAAAGCAGTGATGATATACAGCAAGCTTCTGTTACCAGAAAAGTAAATTACTGGCTCATAGGAAAGACAGGGAAAGAATAGTCTATGAGATATATCTACGTGTGTAATCCACTGCTACAGGAAATCAGTGAGTCGAGTAATGTAAAACTGCAAAAGGCTACAGTGCTTTATGGCCTTTATTTGTTGTATGTGCTGAAGTAATGAACGCAAAACCAAAACATATTATTTCATTTTCATACATTTTCTATGATTTTGGTTTTTTCTTCTTTGAGGATCTTTGGTTTTGTGTTTTAGGGGCATTTTTTTGGGTTTTGGGATTTTTTTTTTGCAATTAATGCCAAACCGTATGAACTTTGTGCCAAAATTCAGTTTTACCACCATGAACTATCTTCATTAATTTGTACTGAATTCTTGAATCGCTTCAGTTACTCCCCAAAATACAGCAAAGAAGAACTCAAATACCCATCTGTTACCCAGTATCCTCATGGCTTAAGCAATCCTGTAAGAAGCAGGAGACTACATTTTTTCCTCAGAAGCAGTACACACAAATAAGCAAACCAAGAGGTTAGAATAAGATTTGGTGTACAGTCATGTTAACTGGGATCCTCAATAAAGATTACTGAGGATGCAACTTTTTCCATTCATGAGTTATAATCCAAAATTAACAACTTCTTCCTATATCACAGAAGCACTAAAAGAAATTTTGAAAGTAAAAACACAATTTTGTACTTCTTTCTTCACATGGGAACAACTGAAATATCGTATTAATACAGTGCCTGCTGGAACAGTTGGGATAGCACTCTCTGTAGACCAGTGATTACAGTTATCACTGAGGGAAATCTGATTGGAGTCAAATGAGCATTTAAGTATCATAGACATAGCAGATTGGCTTTAGAGTTGGAATTACAGGTGCTTTATTGCAATAGCGCCCTGTATTAAAAAGACATAAAACATATTATAATATCAGGTCTCTCAGACACAGAAGCATAGAAACTCTTAGATGGTGAATTCTCGGTGCATGTGGAGGAGAGAGGTAAATACAGGCTCTGGCTGCCGGCACTGGGTTAGAGAAACCCTGTACATGAATTTATTCTGCATGTGCTCCATCTACCTAGCCAGAAGCTATGTTGCCCCATTTGCACATGATTCAGTACATCTCACTTATTACCTGGGCTTTACTTTTATGCAAACTATGGCTCTATGACTTCTGTTTGACTCTAAAAATAAGTAGAACAACTTTCTATCTATTTGCATTCAAAAACATCACAGAAGCATCCTGCTTGGCTACCAAACCTTTGAGAACTCAGTGCTTCATACAAGAAGGTTCCATTTAGTCTCACTGAAACCAAGAGCCCGATAATCTGATCAAACTCCTCTTTCAGTATATGAAACTGAAAAATCTATATTAATATTAATGTAGCAGTCCATACATAAAGAGTAAGATGATATGAAGGGAGAGCATTCAAAGAGAGAATATATGTCATTGATCTTACTGTATTTTAATCATCTAATGGTTATTATCTCTTGACTACTTAAGACATAAAACTTTACAGCTCACAAATGTCTTACAAATAAAGCAGTCATTTAATGGCATTTATTTTTCTGTGACAAAATTCAACTGAATAAAAGATGTACAATGTTGAATAGACAAGAAATATTATGAAATATTATGAAATATTATTCTTAGGTTTAAGAAATTAAGTCAATATTCTTACCATTCTTACTTTCAAATGCTATAATCTACAGCTATATAAAACTACAGAAAACAAATCAGTTACTAATAGTTACTGTAGGTTACATTTCAATAGTGTATGATCTATCTATTAGAAGTGTACCACATCAAATATTTCATCCTTGAATGCAAATCAATAGGTGTTCATAGTTTTCATTTTTAAAAAATGCAAAAGGTATTGGTATTCCATGAAAGCCACCTATTAATCCAAGTTAAAACCTCAAATATTTGCCTTTCTGCACAGAGATTAGAACTCTTTCTTCATGAGGATTAGTAATTGCGTTTTTTTCTTTAATCACAATGTAAATTCATTGTAGACTCATACCTCATAATGATCCGTCTGTTAAGTTTTTCTCTTCAGTAGCGGCTAAAATTAGGAGAGGATTTGTTGGTGGGTTATTTTTATTCACAACCACATTAATGCAAGTCCTAAACTAATCAATTTGCATTATGTAGACTTTCATGCAGTTTGCACAGATTTACAGCTTGGTTGCTTTATCTAGTCTCATGCCTGTGAGGCAGCTGTTAGGCATTTAGCTAATCTAATTCTAATCCCCAAGGGATTCTGGTTTGTCCATTCAAAGTTAGATGCATGGACCACAGTTTACCATCCGAAGTACCTAATGTCACTCCTATTTTTTTTTCCTTTATGAATTTGGATTCAAAATTTTTCTGAAGAGGTTCATTAGAACTGTCTTAATAATCACAGTGTAACAGCTATTGGCTAAGGTTTGCTTCTCATTTTAATTTTCTCATGGGCATGTTTAACATCTCTTGCATCTTTTAAACCTATCATGCTGATTTCAAGGGGTAGTAAGCAAGGATTTTTTAAACACATTCAATCTACATAAAAGCTATAAAGCACTTTCTGCACAGTTGTTTTGTTTCTCCTGCCACTTAATTTTTTTCTCTTATCTTTTTTATGATACTTAGAGAAATAAGGGGGAAAAAAAAGATTATACCTTTCCTTGTTTGACTGTGTTCCTGCCAACAGATTTTATCTGCAAAAGACCATTCAGCTTTCTCATTAAAATTCACAGCCCTAGATGACTAAACTTAATTGGCAAGAAGTCAAGAAACATAATTGTTTAAATTATGAACATTTCTAAAAACAGTACATTATGATGAAAGTCATCTATTTATATTGTGTCATTTCATTATGATTGTACTTTCAATGGATATTTTATCTTGTTAAAAAAGTAGTAAAGTGAAAGCCTGACAAAAATGAAACAGATTAATCTGCTGAATACTAACAATTTTCAAAGCAAATTTATTTTTACATAGGAAGTGAATTTAGATTTTTAAAAGTTAAATGCATTTTTTCCTAATGCTATTTATATACTTGAGTGTATGGCTGCTTGACAGCTAATAAACAAGCTTATATTTATACAAGAAGCCAAGATAAAGTACTAGCTCTATAACAATCGATAAAAATTCTGCCTCCGATCTTCAGCAAGCAGCTTGCTTTAATGATGAAATCACAAACTATAAATGATAAAGATTATAGGCTGGCAGAAGACTGTGCTCCCACTTAAACTAATGTCAAAACTGTCCAGACCATCTCTGGCCCCATCGAGCTGGGTCATAGCCCGGCCTTAATCAAATCTCACTCTTATGAAATAGCTGGTTTGAGCTGACCTCACACATTTTCCTTTGTAATCCAATGTACCCAGTAAAGGTTGATGCCAGTCTCTCGCTGGTTAGGGAGACTCTTAAAATGTGTGTACTTGTTCTACACCCTTGCTCAGACTTGTTCACCTTTGGGCATGAATTTAGTAGTGAGTGTTAGAGAGAGGGCGATTTCACTCCCCTTTGTGCCACTGGGCAAGGGCAGCGAGCCATGCCTCTGCTGCTGGGCAGCAACATGTCTATGCTGATTTGATCCTTGGAAAAAGGTTTAAGAGGATGAGGAAAAAGCAGGAACAAACCAGGCAGTAGGAGCACCAACCTTATCTGTCTCTTTCCCACAGGGACATGTCTTTGCTTTTATTTTCAGCTCCGGTGTGTAAGGGAACCCTGATGTGGAGAGCAGCAGTCACCTGGAACAAAGTTTTCCTTACGCAGTCTAACACATGTTTTTTCTTCTACCAATTCAGACAAAGTCTTCCTCCCACTTTCAAATACAGGCCAGAAAAATAATTGACCTGCAGTTAGTTAAAAAATGATCTGGATGCATTCAGTGTTAGCAAGATGACTTCAAAAGTTGCACTCTGCATGTCCCATATATACGGGCTTCAAAGATCAACATCTGCTTGGGATTTCGACAGCGCTGTTAAATATTCCTGTAGCTGCCTCCACTCTCGGTGAGAATTTCTTACACCTGTGAAGATCTTCCCTGTTTCTGAAAACTGAATGTATGCATCCCTGGACCGTGCCAGTCTACTGTGTTTCCTGACAAGACACAGGGCCAGCCAAACAACATATGTTACTTCTGTCCTACTAGTATTTGCTAACCAGATGGTATTCAAAGAATGCAAGTCAGTGATGATCTCTGTTCATCCATCTGTCCTGAAATTCTCACAGCTTAAAATGAGTATACTTTCTATTCCTAAGCATTAGGATTCAGTGAAATACAAGGTAATTGTGGCAAAATAACATTAAAGTCAGGCGTACACCTCATAAGCAAGATTACTCACAGAAAAGTAAATAAACCTTCCCATCCTATTCTTGATTTATTTTCTTGCATTACAGCTGCTTTGCAGCATTTCTTAGCATTCTGAGATCAGCTGGATATTGTTTGTACTAGATTGCTATTTACCCATTTATTCTGCTGCTCTTATTCAAAAAAAGTAAAGCCATCAAAATTATTTTCAAAGTAGGCCACTATGACTATTATTTCAACCGCTAAAACATTTACTCTTACTTTTACTTCCCCTTTCATACTGCTTAAATATTTTAAATAGGAGAAAGCCAGGGATATCCATGCAAAACATTCATTTTTACTTTCAGAAATGGACATAGAGATGTCCTTCAGCTGAGCTTTAATCTCTTTTACATCTGTTAAATGATACAGAAAACATATCCTTCTTTCAAGAATAGGGTCTTCTAGAAAAACTTTAGCTGCTTCAAATTTGGATTTATAATTAAAATTATTTAATAAAATTATTTCAATCCATCAAATTTGTAAATCAATAGCCAGCTAATGGCAGAGATCTCCACACAGGAGCTGATTAACAGCTTTCATTTTGCAAGTGTGATATCCCAATGCCTGCTTGAGTTGACGCCTGATTAACCATCCCAACCGATCTTCGTCTTTGCAGAGCCGGGATTTCAAATCGTTTCAATGAAAAGATGGAGCTGTTCAGCTTCCTTTTTGAAAACTTATATTAATTTTCCTTTCCCATCTTCCCTGGATCTCAAATAGATTTATGGGAAGAGAATCTAACAAATAAATGTTACCTTTAAAAATTGCTTCAGTTAATTTCTTCACTCTCAATTTTTAGTGATTCTGTTTCAAGTCTCCATCAAATAAAGTGTTTTTCTCTTAAATTTTCAAGCTTTGCTCAGTCTCTAAGGCAATTTCATGAATTTTCAATTGTCAAAACAAATGAAATATTTCAATCTTCAGCTTATTATGCATAAGATATATCCTGGTGCTTTTCACTTCCTTTAATTCTGTAAAGTTTTTTTTCCCCTCTTTTGTTTGGAAAGATGTGGCATACTGTCCCCCAGGAATGTGAACAGATGAAGAATAGGTTTTATATCAGTCTGTCAGTCTGAGCATTAGAATATCAGAAAAATAATTTTAGGAAGAACAACTGAAAGCATTTACTTTTTCTTTTTTTTCTTAGCTTACACAATTACTTTCTATTATTTAATGCAGCTGTGAAAATCTGCCATCATAGCAGGGAATAGATTTCCTCCTTCTGAGTTTTCAGAGGGTAAATTAAAGGTTTGAAAAAATCCTTGAGAAACTGGATTTTTAGTAAATTGTACTCTAAGAGTTATTGTACTTACATGTAGGCATAAAAAATATATGTAATTTCTATGCTATCTTAAAAGCAAATATTTCTTCTTTACCATCTTTATGCTTTTACTTCCAACTATACTTGCAAAGCTGATTTTCTGGTACTAATCTTTATTCTTTGAACAAACACAAAGATGAAGAAAAGACCTAAGGAACTACATTTCCACTCTAATGAAGTGCACTTTTCATTCTCTCTTCTTCAGCTCTTCTTGTAGTCATTAGAATCCTTTATATGGATTAAAAAGGGCATTATGGAAAAATAATCACATATTTTACTAGAAATTATAAAACTTCCGGTGTCTAAAACGTTTACGGATTAAAACTAATTTTATTTTATATATGGAAAAAATAGAAATTAAGACTACAGCTATTTATAAATATTTGAAGAGCTACAATTAACATACATGCATTTTTTATTTTTTAAATTTTATATAAAATATAATTTTGTTAAAGTTAGTATTACAGTAGTCTGGGGGACAAACTGTTAGCATTGCAAATTCTTTGCTGTTTAACCATTGCTCAGTTATCCACAGGAAATCAGTCTGATGCTCTAATTTGGGTATCCATTGGACAAGAAACCAAATTATCTCTAAACCAAATTCCAGAACTCTCTGCACCTGGTAGTAACCGGGAACAACTAACCAATGGACACCGAATAGTTCATACCTCCAGTGACAGCTTTACCTGCTCCACAAAATTCTCTTTCCAGTAGTATCAACAATTAACACAGATCATTTCACAAATCCTGAAATTCATTCAAACCTCCACATGCACAAAGAGCTCAAGTGCAGAGAACATTAAACTGGAGTGTGCTGGAGTACACTTGAGAGTCTCCACCAAATGGAATACAATTTTCCTGACAGCCCAATGACTGTAATAGGCAGCAGATTTTCAAACACATTAGCAGGTCACACAATGGTTTCATATGGGGAGATTCAAAGCAAAAATTTTAAAAATGCATTTTAATAGGTGCTCCAAAATACAGATAAATGCTTTGTGTAACTAACAAAAGAAGATAAGTTTGGCATAAACTGAAAGGCAACTCCTTCTGTACCTTTCAAAGCAGTTGGGTGTCCTTCATAGCTCAAAGGTGGATCTTCGAGCATACAAATAGCCCTCAAAATCTGGCAAAGTACCAGAGTCTGCCACTCTTTCAGAAAATTAAGAAGTGTGCAACTTGGAAAATGTTTTTCTTTTCCACAGGTTACGAGATATGAAAATTGTCATAATCTGAGAATTTAAATGCCCTGGGTACATGTTTCTTCTGCTGCTAATTTAGCACAACCTTTTCTAAAGGATATTACAGGCAAAGGATACTTTTTCCTCTCAGTGCAGTAGGAGGACATCTTTGTACTCTCACAACAAGAAGAGTACATGCTAAGCACCAAACTTTGCTTTTTCATGAAGTAAGAAAGAATTAACTTATTTTAATCCTTAAATGAGGTGCCTATACCTTTGAAACTCTCCACAGGCAGGTAGCTACTATATATTATATGTGCACAGTAAGTACACTACTGCTCAAGAGGTTTCAACATCATTCCTAGAAGCAATAATGATATATGATGATGTATCTGGGCTGACAGCTGAAGAAGAGAGACAAATACTTGTCTGTGCAATTTCTGTGCATGTACAACCTATGGCACTAGATTATACATCAAATGCTTTGGCCTGAGCTGAATTAAAAATGATATACAGCTAGCATTTATGGTACCTGACACCAGTAAATCTGTATTTCGGTCCTATAAGAAAACCGAGAGCAGTTCCTAAGATCTTGCACAAGAATCTCAGGAAAAAGGTTTATCCAGTAGCACTTAACATTAACCCTTACGAAGGACTATAAGTAATTTTAGAGTATACTTGTTGTTTTCAGGGAAAACTGTACCAGAAACTCTAACCGAAAGGGCACCAAACCTTTCAACACTGGTACAAAGCCATTGCTTTGCCCTAGCAGAGCTGGTCCAAATGCTTCTGCCTAATGTGGAACATAACATAGGAGTGAGGATGCAGTACTTATGTTAAAGTGAAGGAAAGAAAGTATGGATTAACTATCATACCCTATGTCAATACTTAAATTTCTGCAGATTTATTCTAAGTGGCTCACATATTTTTGTATATCTAAACTTAAACAAATTTTGCCTTGATAGGGAAGGTGAGGAAAAGAGATTCAAAAACAATTTAAATTAGATTGAAGATAGACATTAGATGAGATTTGCAAAATCTGTTTTAAGGTCATGTATGCACCCCTCAATATATTTGAATTTGAAATAAAAATACTCCAGTGATGCAACTAGTTTACATGATTATCTAAACCTTATGCAAAATACACAGCTCTACTTGAGCATAAAAAATAAGCTGGAAAATGTCAAGAAGGCAGCCTCTGTCAGATAATTGCAGGTCTGCTGCTTAATCAGCAGAATACAAAATTTAGGGCAAATCATATGCCTTCAAATTTGAAATGCTATTTAGGTTTTTGATGTTATCACAGGAACAAACACAATGCTTTTATTTTATTGGCAAAGTATACACCTGTCATTAATAACAACAGAAATACTAAACGCATATTTTAAATATGAAATAAAAATATGGAATTATGGGGCTTTTTTTTCCTATGCAAAGACAGACAATGTTCTAGTACATAAAATGGCCTTTTTCTCTGATACTCTCATGAAGAATGTTTCTACAGAGGTAAGTACTAGGAGTGCTAAGACACCAATAAAATCCTATTTTACAAAACAAAATAAATTTCATTCAGAGAATCTATTTTTTTCAATAAAAACCCCCTCTAAATTAAAAACGGTTTTTCTTCTTCCACAAATATTCATAGTCTCATACATTTGACAGGGAATTTTCTGTGAATTAATTTCTTTTAATACGGGAAATTCAGAGATACAAAAATTGTACAAACACAGGACTATCACAGATCTACCAACAGGATCTTTATTATGAATTACAAGGATCTTTTTATAGCAGAGGAAGTGACAAAGTGATTGATTTGACATGTATTTATAAAAAGATACAGGGAAATGTCCACACTTTGTCATGTTCCAGAGAAACTGAAGACTTGATAGCATGGCTCTCTTTACAGTAAGCTTGAGCAATGCTTTTCTAGTCAAGACAAGAAACTACAGATTTTAAAAGAAAAATAATAAAAAAACCCACAAATCTCACTGTTTCTTGGGAGGATTTTCCTAAACTACCATAACTGTAATTATGACTATTCCTTAGTATTTTTAAGCTTTATATTTTATCTTTTTTTTTCTTGAATTGAGCAATAGGATAATCTTAACAAGCAGAAAGGCACGATCTTAATATAAAAGGTCACATAAGCAGATCAAGTCAAAAAGTGGAACAAGAATCTGTCACTGATATCAAAAAAAGAAAAAAAAAAACCCAGCTGTTCCAGGTGACATTTTGGCACACTGATAACCAATTACAGTATTGTGAAAAGGAGAGTATCTGGGATGCTATTTTCCACCAACAGCACCTGCTAATGTCATGTTCTCAATGAATAAAATATATCACTGCTTTGCACAATTTTATCATTTTCAGAATGCAGTCAACAATTCCGTGATGAAGAAGATATATTTCATAGGATATTTTACAACCTCCCTGACTGTGTCACGCCTGGATAAATCAAAACTTGTCACACCCTGGTGTTTGGGTGGGAATTTACTTCTTACAGGATAAAAATATACCTTTCAAGCACACTGTGAGGAGTGCAAGCCAATACCACGTTCTGCCTTACTGAACTCATCAACTGTTCTCTCAGCCCAAGTAAAAAGTCTCTAATAGCCTAAGTAAAAGTCTTTGGCGTGGTCCCCCACAACATCCTTCTCTTTAAATTGGAGAAAAACAGATTCAACGGGTAGACTGTTAGATGGAAAAGGAGTTGGTTGCACAATCACATCCTCAGGGTAGTGGTCAACAGCTCAGAGTCCCAATGGGCACCAGCAACAAGCAGGGTCCCTCACGGGTCCTTATTGGGAACAGTTCCGTATCTTCAGTGATGACACAGATAAAGGGATCAAGCGCACCCTCAACAAATTTCCAGATGACACCAAGTTCAGTGGTGTGGTTGGGACACCTGGAGGATGGAATGACATCCAGAGAGACTTGGACAAGCTCGAGAAACGGCAAGGTGCTGTACCCACACTTCGCTGGATTCAAACCTTAATTTTTAAGTACTGGAAGAGGAGGAGACCTGATTTTTAACTTTAAGCTAGAGTTCTTAAAACTGTAGCGTTCAATGTTTAGGAGGACTGGTTTAAGCTAGAGTTCTTAAAACTAAACACACCATGCAAAATTAGTTAGTATAACCAACTTTGATATTAAAAGCAACATCACAAATACTATTTGCAACCGTCAAATCTGTTTCAAATTAGCTGAAATTATGATTCTAGCTGTTACTGGTAGTATTAAACTTCTCTGCCTTAAATCCTTTTTTTGTATGGTCCATCATCACTACAATGACCAACAATAATTAAATAACCATCTGAGAGTCCATTGTTATCTGTAATCTATATCACCTGTAAACAGCAATTAGACCAGGTGCTTAAAAAAGAAAGTCAGTTGCTAATCATGGATACTTGACCGAATCCCACAACTTCTAAAGGCAAGCTCAGATTGCCAGCTCCATCTCACAGCCAGTTTCTGATGTAAATAACAAGTCAGGTACATAGAGCACAGTGTTCTGCTCGGAACTGAGCAACAGGAAGACAGACACTTGTGCCCAAAACATCACTTAACCTGCTAAGCTGTAGTATCACTATGCAGGTTCAAAAAGGAGACAGAAAAACGTATTTTAGAGCAGTATTCATAAGAAAAACAGTTAGGCTTCTAAAAAAAAAAGTCAAATTAGGGTGGGGATTTTTTTTCTTTTTTTATATGGCTTCAAGAGAAACTAAAGTATCATGGCAAAAACAGAAGTCAAGCATAAAGAGATAGCCATGTATTTCAGGAATTGAGGGTTGATTTTATCAGATGAATTTGTCAGTGGTTAATTTCCATGAAAAAGGTTATCTTTCAGTAAGTTAATTACTAATCATTGCAAGGACTGCATTACTATTCCTCACAGAGAAGATAAGGTGAGAGCCCTTTGTGAATTCCTAGTCTAAGGACAACTCCTAATATATACAGTGTACTTTCAAAAAGAAAGAACAAAAGAAAACACTCATCAGGATCAGAAACCAGTATCTAATTTATTTTCTACAGCAAAATGGAATTATATGTATTTAAATATAAGTCTTAATACCTAGGTATTAAGATATTATTTTTTTCCTGAATTTATATAAACACCACTGGTGTCTTTTTTCATACTTCTACAGGCATGGATCTTAAAGCTTTGTATTATAAAGATCATTTTTTCATATGAGAAATGCTCAGTTTAGTATTGCAGGATTCTTTGTAATTAACACAAAAAAAGAAACCTATAAATCCCGGAGACAATAATTTATTAAATTCTAAATGTTAGAAGCATCTGGACAATTATGAAGGGAAGTTTTGTGTTGGCATATGTGCATCCTGCTTATGCCAAGGACTTTTTGAAGAGGCAAATGTCAAGTGGAGGTCTGATGATAACTGGGAACGTCTTGAGGACACTGCCATCTTGGTCACACGGCTTAAAAATACAAAGGTACCATAGACAGAATAGGCAAAGAATCTGACCTCAGAACCAGGGAGCTGTCTCCTAAGTACAACAGGCATGATCTGTAAGCCTCCTGTCCACATCTGAAACAGTTATCAGGGATTCACTTTGTCCTGAGAGTACCTATGTAAGTATGGGGATGGAACCTAAGGCTGTGAAGTGATCATTTGGTCAGAGAGAAAGAAGCTGCCAAGAGATGAGGTGCTGCAGGACATCATGAATGAACGGCTGTGAGTAAGGAGCAGGCCTGAGGAAGCTGGTTAATGATCAATCTGCTGTAATATTTCATCTGCTTTAATCTGTAGCAGCCATTTCCTTATTAAACACATTTATTAAACACGGCTTTCTGGTTTCAGCATCACAGAATTTCGGAACTACAGAAGAATGTGCCAAGAACTTGGAGCTTCTGATCTCTACAGGAGTGTCAACTTCACTCATCTGTGTTCCTTCTTACACTTACCCATGCAGGAATAAGGTCTGTAACAACACATTTCTACTTCTTGTCTTCCAAGAAGGTAATAAAATGCACACATAGACTGCATAGATTTTCCCACATTTCAGTAAATGCATTTCATCCCTGTGTGATTCTAAACCTATCCCAAACAGACACCAGCAGAAGATATCAGCCTTTAAAAAGACAATGAGTAACCAAGTCAAGGGATACTAAAATAGAAATCTTTTGAGATCAGCAAATTACAATTTGTTAAAATGAAACTATTTTGCAAAAACAAGCCTAAAAATAATCTACAACATTAGTTGGAAATCCATCTGGCTTCTTATAGAATTACTTAATTTCTTTCCATGCTTCCATAGTGGCCTACTGAAAGGCTTGTGAGGAGTCTCCCCAAGGTAGTGGTTGTTGAGTCTCCCAGAACCAGCTCCCTCAAAAATTCACATCTTCACAGGTAGCTGGCTCCTAATTTACTTTAAAACATTTTGTTTCTACAGAGCCACAGAGAACTACCAGAATCGTATTACACACAGAACATAATGGATCTTCATATATAAAACGGTGATATTTATATTTATGCAACGCATATAACTAAGAAACAGACTGTTACCATGATTGTAGTATGTCTTAAAATAAACTGAGCTGTGTGGATTATAACCACAACCAGGCAGTCCAAAAGTGGTGTCAGAATCCCAAGGAAGCAGTAGACCATATGGCACTTGAATTGAAAAATAAGGAAAAACCAGAGATCAAGCAGGTAGAATGACTAGAAAAAAACCCTAATACTGTCATATTACTTCACACATTACATCCACTTTCCTGAAAATACATGCGTGATTTGTACAAATCCATGAGGAGAAAACACATAATTTACTGCCAGCAACTGCTTCCTGACAAAATTTTGAAGTGCTGGGAATTCAATCTTTTTCTTTTTTTTTAATGAGCAGTGAGAAATTTAACAAGAGATGGGGAAAAAACTTCATTTCTGTCTACACCATGGTAATCAAAATGCATGAAAACCTATGTACCTATTTGCAGTACAACCCCTCCATATCCAGTACTACATTAAATACTGGTTTATATATGTGTATAAATTGATAGATAAGAACTAATGATCTGCACTTTGGGAGTATATACTCCTTGTGTGCAGTGCCAGAGACAAGCACAACAGAAATCTTGTAAAAATAATGGAAGGTTTAACTGCATAAAGACCATTAGAGGCCAGACAGAAATGAGAAGCCAACATAGTCATTCAGCCATTCAATGACTTTATTGGTCACAACAAATTGAGGTGAACTCAGAGATCACTATGAGGATGTCCTGTCCAAGGGTTAGCATGCGTCTAAATTTTCCTATACTCAAGCTCTCCCTGAAATACTGATCCTAGAATATTTTGAAAATACACATTTGTTCAGAGTATCCAAAAATTGGATACCCTTGAAAAACTGATGCTGTAAACTTGCTCCGGCATGACAGTCAGTTTTGGACATGACCACAGTACACACAACCACGACCTTATGGTTCAGGACAACTCTGTTGTACATACTGTACATGTACTTGCTGCATACACATTAATGATGACACCAACAGTTTCAGGTCTGTTTGTGCACGCAGCTTTGTGGGAGCCAGTCACAGATCATAAAACCTGGCAATGTCTGCAGAGTATTCAGTGGACTTCTTGAAGCACTTGTGTGATGGATCTGTTACTGTCACCATTCCCCACTGATATGCATTGGGTTCACATAAACAAATACTCTGTGTCTTTTCTTTTCTGCTTCCAAATTTGGCCCCTTAATTTCTCTATTTTCATGCGCTACAGAGCACCCTTATGACCACAGAAAGTATACAAAAGTTTGCAAACAGGTATTTCTGCTTTCCTTCCATTGCCACTTGCAAATGTCAGGCAGTGAGACCATCTGGTACAAATTCTGTTAACAGTGATCAATGCCTTTGATTAAAAGTAACTGTAGAGGCTCTGTGAGAGTTAAAAGAATAACTGAAGCTCTCTTCAAGATCACTGATTCTGAGGATGCTTGAGAAACAATTTATCTTAGTAATGTATCCAATTCAAGATGTAGGCAGACCGGCTGAGATTTTTTTTTGGGCCATGATATGAAATACATTTGGGATGATGGGTAATCAAGGCTCAGGAAATAACTTAATCACATGCCTTTGTTAGAAAATAAAACTAACAAAAGATGAGATTGATTAAATTTTAGAAACTCTGTGGAAAATTAAGGCTATTCAAAGTAATTTGGACATAGAACTCTTGAGATTGTAAATGTCAGCTTAAGAAAAGTTTCTGTTGCTAGGAGACTACAACAACAAGATGTCTATGTAATAAAAGTATCTCTGATATATCAAGAAGAAAATGGCTTGATTAAATTAAAAATGAGTGCTAATTAATATACCTAACAGCAAATAAGACTAGATTAATTCAAGAGACGTAACAGTGCCAGAAACTTGTCCTGATGGCAAGCTAGCTGCAGTTTTAGTTTTCTTCAGAGCAGATTCTCTAGCTGCCATTCATTCCCACCCCTCGTAAGCCTACCACTTGTTCATATATATATGTACATATAAAGGTCATCCTTCTCTTCTGCCAGCCAAGGAAGCTCTCATATAATTGTTTTCAGGAGACTAATTTATACTTCAAAGTAATACTTGAAAGAAATTTCAGAACATGCAAAGAAATTCTTCTCCTTTTTTACAGCTGAAAGATATTTTTAAACTTTATCTCAGAACTGTGTAGATTCTGTGAAGGCAACAGCCTTCCCTTCAATCTATCAGCCTTATCCTCTGTAGCCCCAAGGACCTTGTGTAGGGAAATTGATAGAAACCAAATAATTCTTTCCTAGCACAGGTCATGTTTAAATCCAAGAAAACTGTAAGAGGATTCAGTTCCTTGACACTGACCTGGAATTCCAAAACTAACTACTACAAACCTGTTTTGCTGTATAGGAAGACAGGTGTTTAAGAAGGCATATACAAAAAGTCTTCTCCCAAATTTATGAATGTTATTTAAGATACTAAATTTTAGTGTAGTTTGAGTAAGAACATACACACCACCATTTACTAAAGCCCAGCAGTAACTGAGTTGAGCCATAGGAATGCTAGCAATTTTTATATTTCCCACATCTTATAGACTTCTTCAGATGAGTTACCTAGCTTTTAAAAGGTCAACCCACAGTAATATAATACAACAAATTTGTGCTATCTCATGAAGCAGGTGAAAAAGTTACTTTTTTCTGTGTTGAAAAGTCAATGAAGAGAGACTATTAAAACCAGGTAAATGTTTATTATAGACATGAATTAACACAGATGTTTATTAACTGCTTGACTGTTCATAGACACTTGCCAACCCCATGAACAGAAGCATTCTCAAGTGATTCCAGCACATTAATCCTTCTTTCAATTATTGTTATTGATTTAAAGGGTAGTTCTATAGAGGTTAAAGATTTATACAGCTATATCATGCAAGAGGTGCTGAACCAAGTCAGCCTAATGACAGGGACACTGAAGTATCTTTTGTGTTAATGGATATCATTCCAGTTCTCTGCTTTGGAAAAATCATAAAATAAAACTCTATATAGTGACATAAAAGATGGACTTTGGTAAAAAGGGTATCAGTTCTAGTATGAACAGATATACAGAGCATGCCAAATGGACCATAAAATGCACCCATTCAGGTCTAGTCTATGGAAACTCCACAAGAAAATGGGTGTATCGTATTGCATTACCTTCAGTCAGCACAAGTAAAAGTAGCATAGATTGTATTTTTCTCCTGCATTCTCTCTTCATAGAGAGAAAACTGATCAATGAACTACTTATCAAGCCTGAACAATATAAATCTGCTGAATTCAAGAGAGCTGTTGTGAAAGACACTTGAATAGGACAAATGACTGAGATAAAGATTCTCTGGCTGGTCACCAAGGACCTCCCATATCAGAAGCAATAATGACTTATCACAGATAAACACCTTGCTAAAATGTTTCAAGTAAGCCTGTGAGAGAACTGTCTGTTGATCTGGGAATGCAGCTAGAGCTGTAATACAGCTCAACATAATAGTGCTTTGAATTAAAGTTCTCAACAGGTCCCATGAAACCAACTATCAAGACCTGTCAGACCTAACTGTAATGGTTTTCTACAAAGTGAAGTTCTCTACAAAACTTTATTCATGTGAGAACAGTTACTCTTAAAGAGAAATTGTATGTATCTAAAACCTATGAGACATACATATCCTTTACATGAGAGATATATATATAGATATATATATATATATATGTATGTATACACACATAACTGTCATATTTTCATCTCATGTAAAGGACTCAAGTGCATGAGAGATACATTTCAGCTTTGATTTTGGTGCTGATCAGCACTCCCTTTTGTTTGAAACACATATTACTCCTTTGCATTCCCATTTGTATTGGCAGTGTTTCTGTCATGTGGTAAAGTAAATAAGAGAAGAGCCTGATTGCAAATGTTAAGCCTATAAACTATGTCAGTGAGTTATTTATGCTACCCACAGCGCATGGCAGTGCACGAGGAGAATGTGCAGCAGTAACTGCTCTAATACGCAGCACCAGAGGAATGAAAAGAAGACAGGAACAACTGGCTGGAGAAAAAACGCTTGAGGAAGCATCAAGAAATAAGGATAGAGAAAAAAATAAGCAGAATATATGTAGAAAGAGTAGTCTCCAGCTGGAGTTACAAATAAATCCTGGAAAGCAGAGGCTTGTTCATAAAAGCAATAAACATTCTCTATCTTACACTACCTGCTAAGAGTAGGCCAGGAGGAGCTCCAAAACAGAAACCTCAGCGCAAATCAGGAGCTGATTATGCCATTACTGGGGAGAGCTAAAACTACATAAAAAGAAGTTGTATAAATAACTCTCTTATTTTCAAAGGTCAAGTTAGCATCCCAATCATAGGCTGGAGTAATTTCGCTTTTTGCAGTATTCTCTTCTAATCACAAAGGGGCAGAATGCCCCAAAGTAAATGAATACATATGAAAGAGCTCTATTCTCTTCAATACAATACTGTACAACTCAACAACACTGTAGATGTAATGCCTTTAATTGTAGAGGTTTCCACTAAATCTCTCTCATAATCTGAAAAATGTCTTCCTCAATGAAATTTTTCCTTATACAGCAAGTTCCTTCCATATATGAGTCATATCACAATCATTAAAACTCTAGTTCTCAAATTTTCTTAACCTGGGAAGTTTTATGGTTTTGAATGGAAATATATTGTACTCTTAACTAGCATTCCTCTTCAGCACCCTACCTACCTACCTTTTAGCATCCTACACAGATTCCTCATTAGCAAAGCAATTTATCATCTTCTCTTCCTTACAAAACAGTTCCCTAATTGAGTTGTGCAAGTCATGAAAGGCAGCTCTTGCAAGAGTATCCAACAGATGGGTAGGGAGTTCTTGATGGAGGCAAGTTTGAAATCTGAGTATTGGCATGTTCATGTTGTAGTTGAAAACCAGAGTTGAATATTAGGAACTCTTTCCCAAGCTACTTGTCAATTTCTTGATTATTCTTTCTCTTAAAAGATGTGGTACCATTTGATGAGTAGTTCTTAGTTCACTGTGCAACTCAGGACTGCATTATAGGGAGAAGAAAAATCTTATATACATATTTCAAAAATCAAGAGTAGGATTCAATAGCATGTGTACAATCAGAAATTAATGTAAAGTGATGTTAAGTAAATTTAATCTCTTTAAATCATGTGAAGAGAGACAATGAAGCAGCAATATTTAATTATTTGTTACATAAAATAAAGGTTTTATCCAGTGGAATGTAGCCTGAAGGCAAACTGACAAAATAACAAATAGATCTAAAATTGTAGATGCCATCTTTTTGGCACCCAGATACCACGTAAAAGCTTAGTCGTCTTCTGTGTGTAATATCTAGGTTGTTAATTCCCCTATGAAAATATAACAGTTGCTTGCATTTGAATAAGCCAGCTCTATTCAACATTCCTTACTGGTTCTTTTAATCATGAAAATGCCTTTTGAACTCAATGGGTGTTTGAGTGAAGAATGCTGATCAGAGTCCTTGGAGACGGTTAAAATAGTCTCTACAAAAAAATAATTATAAGTTATATTCTGCTGAAAGGCCACGCAAAAGATTATTTTTCTATCAATATAAAATATCTTATAAAAAAATTTATGCAGCAAGGACCTTTAAAAGGAAAAAAGAAAGGCCCACATTATTTCTTGCAGCAGTAGAAATACACCTATCATATTTATTAGTTTATGAATGGCATTCTCAAGGTACCTCATTGCATTTTTTAACAGAAATACTTTCCAAAATACTTGAAATGTAGAGTAGGGTGAAGTAAATCAGAATTATGCTGCATATCTTTCGAGTATAAGCACCTATATGTCAGTGCCAACTACTGCAGGGTATGACTTTAAAACATCAAGCTTGGATCACTGTGGAAATTTTTCCCTTCTTCCTCTGATTTCCTCACTGTAGGAGGTGTATTGCATAAAGCTAATACTGTGATAAATTGACTCCATTCAAGTGCTGAATGTCGATATTGACTTCAGTGATGCGAGAACTTTATCTCGTGCTTACCACGGGATAAAACTTTTAATGAACACAGATCTACGCACACAAGGCAAGGAAGTGGAATAAGAAAGTCAATGGCTGTGAGAGCCCTAGTGCCTGTCTCACAGGGAGGGCAACAGAGTACTCACATTAAACTTTTTAAAATGTGTTCATGTGAGAGGTTCTGATTATCATGCCAGCAACAAGATCTTGGAGCTATCTGGTAGAATTTAAACAACTGTGACTGCTCCTGTACCACCACCAACTGGACTTTCAGATTTGGCAAGAAGCTCTCCTTCTGAAATCACTAAGCTATTGTAGGCAACAAAAACAAATTACCAGCATGGTCAACTATGGGAAAAGACATACTTTCTGGACAAAACTTTACAACTTCTATTGAGTAAGGACCATTTTTAGGCTATGATCTATGCTAGCCTCCTCTGTCTTATAAAAACTACAGAAATAGAACACAATTAAACCACCAAGCGGTGACTGTAGTTATCTGAGGGCTGAACAACTGTGTCTGGTAATATGCAGTAATGGGCATGCAAATAAAAATAAAACAGTATAAATATTTTCTTGATTAATTATATTACATACTGATAATGCTTCAAGCTACGGCTCTTGGGAATCAAAAGAGCAGAGTTGTTGACAAGTGTGGCTGGAGTTAATGTGATTCTATAAATATGAAATAGTGCTGAGTTACATCTATCAACAGTTATCTCTGCTTGAATATTTCAGAATGTCAAAGAGTATACCAGTAACAGTTGGGAGGAAAAAAACAGCAGTAAAACTTGGCATTTAAAAAACTTACACACTATCTGTGTACATTTCACCAAGAATTCCTTCAGAAATCTTGAACTACTGGTCTACCAGGCAGAAAACTGTTGTGCCTACCCTCTAAAATAAAAAAAAAAAAAAAAAGAACTCCTACAGAACTGTTTCAGCTGAGTTACCAGTATTTTTCCTAAGTCATTATTGTATTCCTTATATCCCAGAAGAGAAGCTTAAGTATGTGCTTGGGGACAAAGGGAAAGAACAGAAACATGCATAATAGATATGACAACAAAAAATTTAAGGTGGATTACATTTCCTGATGATGAGCAGCAATGATTAGAAAGTTCACAGATCTAGCATACAGTAATCCTTTAATGACTGTTAACATTTGCCATCACGTTCATTCTTCATATATGAAAATATATATGTCCTGCATGAGTTACCATTCATCAGTCTGTCAGATACAAATTTAAACTGCAAAAGGGCTATCTCTAAGGCTAATTTATATTTACTATTTATTCTGCAGTGTTTATAGTAAATATTATGAGCCCAGAGTTTTCTGAAAAATTATAAGAGCAATGATGGCATAGTCTTTTTTTTTTTAAATGCTATTCTATGTATCTATAACTATATTTACACACTAACTGCCATGACACAAAAAACTATCAAAATGCTGAGAGTCAAATTTAATCTGATGCAAACAGCTAGTGTATACTAAAGAAAGTATAAATCCACTTGCTAAACTTGGTGTTTTCTCAACAAACATGCTCAATTTTCTTTAAAGTAAACATTCAGAATGAAATACAGAGTAAATCATTTAATGGCAATTTAAGTATAGAAGGTTAGTGCAATATAGTGGTCAAAGTAAGGCTCCCAGACTGATGCATTTTGTTGCATACAGATATACAAGGATATCATTAAATATTATTACATTTCATGACAGGAAGCATGATTGTGTTGAAAATTCAATCAGGTTTCTTTGTCAGTCTAATAACAAGAATTTTTACATGCTGCTGCCAAATATCAGTGAAGCATAGTATTGCATTCAAGAAACAGCTAGATTCCAATTCTCTGTCTGGCTGAGAACAACTGAAAATATCTCAACTCTCACACATTACTTTATTTTTCTCTGCACCCCATACAGAATAAATCAAGAAAAATGACATTAAAAATATATTAATGAAAGAAAGCCACCTTTTTTCAAATTCCTGCACTTTTCCTTTTATAGTCTCACACATTAACTTACCCAACAGCATTGCACTCACTGCTAATGAAAAGAAAGTAGGCAGCACAAATCTTCTTAAGCCTCCCGTGGCAAGAAAACTATTACAGAATGAACAGAAGAAAGTCTCTGGAGCCTTTTCCTTGTCTGCTTGTTTTCCAAAAGGCAGTAAGGATCACAGTGAGAAGTGTCAAAGCTGGATAAACCACTAGCAATTGGGTTTAAACCCTTTGGGTAGTTAGTCTTACATAGATGATGATTCGACTTTATCCAAAACACAGTATGTGAGAAACAATGCAGGATCTACCAGAGGCTGTAGCCAAGCTTGAAATGTAGACAAAGAAACAGTTTGCTTCTAAAGGTTTGCAAGGGAGGGCTTGTCACAGGACATTAATTCAAGCAAGCTGCTGCTACATCAAACCAGTGCATCTAAATACAGTTAATCCAAAGCTTTTCATGTTGTGTTCGAGGTGTTTGGCTGCAGCGGACTGGAGCCCCTGGGTTTGGTGTCACTGAAGAACAGGAGAGCACTCTTCTCTTCCCTTTTACATTAAAATGCATATTTAGCATCTAGAAACCACATGGTAAACGGTGGGATTTTTTTCTCAAGCTTTAGTATGATCTGCATTTGACATCTAATATGGCACACTTGAATAAAACTACTCTCCTTGCCTTTGTTGCGGCCGAACTCACATACTAAGGAGTTTTAAATGAGAAAATATAGAAGATTTTCTTCTAAAGTCATCACAAACAGTAGGGGGAGACCTTGACAATAAGGAGGCAACATTGGATTTTAACGACTTCTTTAGGAAATAAGCAAGAATAATGATGGTAAATCCATATTTCTTTTATTACTTTTTCCATAACCTTGTATTCACTGTTGACAGCTGATGAAAAACCCTGATATATAGAATTAGCATTTGTCTTTGACAATATCCTGCATAGAAATATTGAGCACCTTACGTTCTTTTGAACTATGCAAAGACAACTTTTTATGAAAGCTTAAACATTTATCTGCAACACTTGAGAACTTCCTTTATAACAGGACTTTACTTATTGAAATAAAGGCTTTGTTTACTCAAAACCAAAGTATGAATAACTATGAAAATGAATGCAATACAGCCTATGTATTATTAACAAGTCTTAACTTGTTAATAATGAGTTCTAGTCTCATCACTGACTTTCATTTTTTCTCCTCAAAAGTACACATATTTTGATTGTATTCCAACACGATGTGATCTGAACCAAGGATAATATTGACAAGAGTAGTCCATTTTTTCCTCCCAACTTATCATAAAATACACTGAAAATGCTTCTTAGGTTAGACACTTACTGTTCGTGCACCTATCTCCTGCTGTGCCTGACCCTCAGCTATTCATGTCATACTTTCTGTTGTCAGTAATTGTACTTGTCTCTGCAAATAATCATGGCACTAGTCACAATTTCTATTTCTGTTTGTTCTTTGACATGCCTACAGAACAGGCCTATGCCTTTACCTGCCACACTGTCTTACCACAAAACCATGTTTTACCATGGTTTTATGAATATTTAGAGAAAGAGCAGGAGCAGAAACTGGGTCATGCATGGATATTTTTCTAATTTAGTACTGGTCTCTCTGTAGGGTTCTTTACAATAGGTCTCATCTCACAAAGTTTTGATGTAATTTCTGAATCCTTCATTTTTAGTCAATTATGTTATGTATGAAAAAACTCAGAGAGGAATGAGTTTCTCCAATACACAAGGGCAACAGAATTACCTAGTTGCTAGCAAAGAGGAAAAAGAGGACTACCAGTCTGGCCCACAGGAATACTGTGGTAAGAAACAGCATTAAAACTAATCCAAATAGTGGTCAAAATGCCACTTAGTGCAAGAATATTTTATGGTGACAACTGATGGACTACAACTAGGAAACCCTTCTATCATAAATCACAGCCAACTGAGTGCCAGTGAAATAGTAATTAAGTTTCAGTCATTATTTAATGTCTTCATAGCAGAGCATGAATGGCAGAGCTTATTGCAAAGGAAGCTGAACTATGTTGCAGTACAGCAGAACGTGCTAGGGAGCAGATTCCAGCACCTTTGCACTGTTAAAATAGCAATTTACTCTAAGCTATACCAGTCACTTAAGCCCTTCAAAGCAAGTCCCTTGTGACCATATCTCCTTGGTGCTAGAATAGCACCATTTCCTTTCTGTTACTTTCTGCGTAATTCCTTGTGATGGACAATCTATCTACAGAACATGTATCCCCTGGTGACAACTGATAATAAAAACACTGAAGGGAATATAGAAAATAAGTTAATCATGCTATTCTGTTATGTTAAATATGGTTAAACATACAACATATTGTACCACAACTGTTTGTAAGTGATTAAAACATCAACCTAAAATGCAGACAAAGAATATTTAAAAACACAAATTCTGTCATCAATTCATGCCACTGCACTGGGCTTAATTTGGATGCAGTTTGAGTTAGGAAATTAAGGAAGTCTTAGACCTTATTCTGCCTTAGCATAATTAATAATAATATAAGACATACAAGTAGGAGTGGGGATTCCTTCTAAGATTATTCCACCTGATGGTATAGGTCTTGAAAGAAAAAAATGAGGATTTTTTTACTAGGATTTGAAAAAAATCAGCTATGAATTATTTGTCTCTTAACCCCGTCCTGAAGACAGCCTGATGAAAGAATAAACTAATTCATATGGCTTTTCTATGCAATCTTCCTGTAGCTAATTAATTCTGGCTGCTGGCTTCCCAAAAGTAGCACAGTGACACTCCAAGAAGGACTCATTCTTGTAAACCTAAAGCTCCATGAGCTTAGTGGCTGAACTACTTCCCCCAGCTATTCGCAGCAGGAAGATTTCGATCCTTCTGTGAACATTATGCTAAACTTCAAGTGTTCTGTTGTTTGGCAAAGAACCCATAAGGACCCCGGGGGGAAGAAAAAAAGAAAGGACAAGAACAGAAAATAGTAGAAAATAGCTTAAGTGCTTTCCATTATTATTATGTTCATTATTGTAAGTAGGTTTTGCACGGATGGCATCAAGGCCTTCTCTGCTCCTCACACCACCCCACCAGCGAGTGGGCTGGGTGTGCACAAGAAACTGGGAAGGGACACAGCTGGGACAGCTGCCCTCAACCAACCCAAGGGAAATTCCATACCATATGGCATCATTCTCATTTTATATAAGCTGGGGAAGAAGGAGGAAGTGAGGCACATCCAGAGTAATTGTTTTTGTCTTCCAAGTAGCCACTACATGTGATAGAGCCCTGCTCTCCCGGAGACGGCTGAACATCAGCCTGCCCATGGGAAGTGGTGAAGGAATTCCTTATTTTGCTTTGCTCAGTTTATGTGTGCAGCTTTTGCTTTACCTATAAAACTGCCTTTATCTCAACCCACGAGTCTCCTCACTGATAGTCTGATTCTGTCTCCACCCTACTGCAGAGGAGTGAGCAAGCAGCTGTGTAGTCCTTCGTCACCCTCTGGGGTTAAACCACAATATTTAGTAAGATGTTTGTAGTATAGTGAAGATAATGGCTTATGGGTAATTTGCCATTGTGTGTAATTTTTGTTTGCACATCTGTGAATGCTATTCTAGTATAAACATGCAGAACTTATTTGACTTAAATCCATATATGGGATATTCATTATTCTTGTCAGCAGATGATACCACATGCTTAGATTTACTTTTTAGATCTTTGAACTTTCAGATTAGTTATATAGTTAGTGCGTAGACTCTCTGTATCACTAAGGAGGAAAACAACTTTCCTTCAGCATCATATTTGAAACTGGATTTAGATTTCAGGAGTCTAACCATTGAAGAAGTCTTGTCCCACACAAAACTCTGAAAGGACATTAGGTCCAGCAGCTACATTTTAAAAAAATGCAAACATTGCTTGGAATAATGCATTTAGTAACATGGTGGGATTCACTGTCTCTAGTCTACATACCAGTAGGTCTCCATTATTCACCCATCACTTAGATATTCAGAGATAGGCTGAATTTTCTAGCAAGAGCTATATATCAAAACCAAAAAGTTAAACACAATCATCAAATGGAAAGCCACAGAGGGCCAGATGTTCAACTGATTCAAATAGGTGGAGAGTACTAAATCAGCAGAGGTGCTATTCCCTTTGAGACTATTTATTCAAAGTAACACAAATATCCCTTCACAGCCAGCACCAATAAACAGGAAGTTAATGGGACTTACAAAGCAAGCCTCTCCTGTTTTAAAAATGCAAATAATTTACCAGCAATTAGAGCTGGAATACTATCTTTCCAAGATGTATCTCACAGGGGACAAATTAAAAAAGTACTTTTTTATGGATTGGTCAGCATTTTATATTCAGCATGTATTTATCAAAATTAAGGAAGAGTTTTAATAAGAGAATGAGAGAGAAAGGTCTGGTGAAAAATCAATGTTCATCCTCTAATGAAGATTTAAAGGAAATAACAAATTACATCCTTTTGCAATTTTAATCACCTTTCACGTGAAAAACACAATATGAATAAAAACAGTTTTGAATCAATTCCTGAGTGGGTATTAACTATCAGATTACGTATTTGCTATACATTTCTTGAAATACACTTGCTAGTCAATGTTTTTTCACCTATGAGACTCTTTGAGAAAACCAGCCTGCTTTCTAGCAATAAACTAGATAAGGAATGAAGTCCTCACAGCTTTTAGCAACTGGAAACTATTGTAGAGCAGCTGTTAGGACACAACATTTCTTTGATCTTACCCCCCCCACACACACAAGACCACTGAACAAAAGCAGCAATATCAAAGTCATCTTTAAAATATTTGCATATTGCCCAGCTCAGGTGGCTATTTGGACTTTTTGTCCCAGTTAAAATTTCAGGAAAAATAAATTAAAGGGCAAAGAAATAGACAAACGGAAATGGTTTCTTCACCATGAGAATATCCCATCACGAAATGTAGTTTCCAGGCCTTTCAGTTTACATCTTACACTCTAAGTTAACAGCAAAACTAAAACCTGTTCTTCTGTTAAAGTGGCCATGTAGATGGAGCTGGTAATGATGGCACAGCTTTTACTAAATCCCAAAAACTCTTGATGCACATTTTGGCCTAACATTTACACTAATATTTATTGATGCTCTCTCATTCGTGGAAGATGATTTTTTTTTTTTTAAGTTTCAGAAAAGACACATCAATCACTTCCAATCACAAGGGCCGTTAGTTTACTGAAATAATTTGACTATTTCTTTCCTCAAACTGTATCTACTTCCTTGCATTCTGATTGACTATACATGTCTGATTTGCACAAGTTAATTTTTAAATAACTGCATAATGTGCTAGTCCCTTTACTGTGATTGCCTAAAACCTATCATTAACCAATCAAAGAGCAAGGATCTGCACAATCACTCTGGGATATTTTTCAGTAACTGCTCTGTGAATACGTAATTTTCCTCCACTATGCAAATTTCACAAACATGTTCCTAAGGCTCTGATTGGACCTGTGGCTCAGAATGTTAAAGTTCTTATCCATGGTTCCATACAAACTTTCTTATTCCTCAAAAATCTAAAAGCTTTAGAATATGAAAAAAGAGATAAAGAGCAGGGAAAAAACCAAAAGAAAACATAAAAAGAGGACTTTCATGCTCAAATATAAGAAGACTCCATTAGAAGAACTCTTAAGTTCAGGCTCTCAGTTATAAAGGATAACCACCAGATAACCACCATGGTGCCTGGACAATAATCACTAGTGCACATGAGAGAATAGAACACAACCCCTCCTAATGCCGATTCTCTTAACAAAAACAAAAGAAAAATTAAAACAGTCTATAGAGAAATGTTTTTAAAACATCTGAGGTATCCTTTGGGTCCCAAAGTGTACGTTGATTTTGCAAATGAATTAAACAGAAAAGATTGTTACATCTTTTCCTTCATTTTCTTTACCCTACAAATCAGCTACCTAACTGGCCCAAAGCAATTGTCCAACTATGTTGACTTAACAGAATTTTTAGCAAAATATACAGGACGGTGTGGTACCAATTTACTTGTTATTTCTCTGTAGGAGAGAGAATATCTCTAACGCCATTCTGTCAGTTGTTACCAGTTTTTGTCATGACCATGGATACCGACCACAACTTAAAAGCAGTATCATTTTGGTATTGGGCAGCTACATGAATTTGACAAAAATCTCAAACTCTCTCAAGTGCAAATATTTTACTGAAGCATAAATAACGTCACATATTTACATAGCATGTTTAATTTGGCATTATCCTAAACTTGCATTAAAACTATTAGACAGGTGGTTTGAGAAAATGATGGAAGAAATAGATAGGAAACCCTGAATATTAGTGCCGGTGGTTGACACCTACAAGAGAACAAACTGATAAAACATATGGATTAACAACTCCAGATCTCCTGGGGATTTTACAGCTGGCTCCTGGTATATACAGTGACAAACAACATTAACAGTTGGAAATATATGAACACAAGCATTTTCATATCAAGCCATAAGCATTTTGAGCACTGTTTACAGGAAACACCATGGTAACCTATATTAATGTAGTAACTGTTTCCAAATGCATGGTAACCATGCCATTTCACAGGGAGATCATCCGAACTGAAAGAGTGTTATAAATCATACTACTTTTAAGATAAAAATAATGAAAAGAATATTCCTGGTTTTATGAGATATTCTCCTTTCAGAACTAAGAACAAGCACAAGCTATTATACCTCAGAGCCACAAACACTGACAAATGTGCAAGAACTTTGGAGCTTAATATCACAACACACAGATACATCCATCCTAGCAGCAAAAAAATGCCTGCTTACACTCATGGTGAGCACTTAGTCCAGATGAGATACCGACAAGAAGCCTCATAAAACGAGGAGAAAAGGTTTGAGATTAAATTCAAAGTTTTCTGATTGTGAATGCAAAACTAGAAATTGCAGCTCAACCTAAATACGTGCCATCTTAGAAAAAAAGAAAGATGGACCCAGCAGTATATTATAACAGATCAGTACATAGATAGGTTGATACAGATGTCCTAATTTGAAAGCTTTAGCAGATCTGAAGGGAAATCATTGATAATATTTAATAACCATCCCATATGTTACCAGGCACTGAAAATGAAGACAGAAGGTTCTGACCTACATGTAAAGAAGAATCAAATGCTAGAGAATTTTGAAGTTATTTGTGTTAATTTCTTCTCCAGCTGAAACATTATGGCTAAAGCAGAGTTGGAATACTCATTAAATTTCTATGGAACGTATTTTGGACTCTAATTTCATTCTAATCTGGAGTCCAACATTTACATTCTGATTTTTTTTCTTTTAAGTAGAATTTGTGTTTTTCATCCAAGTCTCACATGGTTCCACTTGCCTTAGGGACTGTCCAGAATAATGCTGCTCATTATGGAAGAGTCAAGTGTCTGAAAGTCAAGTTAAACTGGCAGTTATGCCATTTAATCACTTACATCTTTAACTCACTGAAACAGTCAAGTACTTATTGAGGTTTAAAATGAAAAAGAAAAAAGTTGTTTTTATAATCTTTTTACGGGAAATCAATTTAACAGCTTCACTTGCACCAGCTGCAGTTATAATTTGTCATATCTTAAGTTTCTCAAAAAAAGAACTACTCATCATGCTGGCTATCTATGCTTAAAATACCACTTTTGCAGAGTGTCTGCAAGATACAACACAGCTTTTACACACTTTTGTCTATGTCTTCAGCTTTATCTGGTTTTCTAGTGAAAATGTGATTTAGTAAAGACTGTCTGACATTGCATAGAAATAGAAGAAAACTTATTTCAAATCTCTCAAACAATTTTTGCTAGATATCCTGCACATCATATTAAATAGGGAATAGACTCTCAGCAATAATTTTAAGCTTTATTAGTCAGGAAAAGAGGAATACGTACGTGTGCTTAGACTCCATTTGGCATATAGGGCCAGAGGCTGACTATCATAGTTAAAATAGTTTCAGATATTAAAGATCCCTGCTGGTACAGTCAAAAGCCCTTAGACAAGATAAAACCTGTTTGTCAGGATTATACTTATTAACACTTCGAAGGACAATTGAGAAAAACTCAGAGTCTTGAAACCTTTTGTGGTAAATTCTTAACTACTTGCTGCAGTAACTACACAAAAGGAGAGAAGATTTGTGCTCAGTTTTGGGCCCCTCCGTACGAGAAAGACTTTGAGGTGTTGGAACGAGTCTGAAGAAGGGCAATGGAGCTGGTGAAGGATGTGGAGCACAAGTTTTATAAGGAGTGGCTGAGGGAGGTTTAGCCTGGAGAAAAGGAGGCTCAGTGGGGACCTCATCATTCTGTACAACTGCCTGAAAGGAGGGTGTAGCAAGATGGGGCTTAGTCCCTTCCCCGAAGTAACAAGCAATAGGACAAGAGGGAATGCTCTCAAGCTGTGCCAGGTTTAGACTGGATAATAGGAAAAACTTCTTCACTGAACAGCTTGTCAAGCATTGGAACAGGCTGCTCAGGGAAGTGGTTGAGTCACCATCCCTGGAACTTCAAAAAACACCGTGCGGCACTTAGGGACATAGTTCAGTCCACCACTAGGTGGACTTGGCAGTGCTAGGTTAATGACTGGACGTGATGATCTTAGAGGTCTTTTGGAACCTAAAGGACTCTGATTCTATGAAAGTAAGGCAGCACTAGCATATGAATTGCACAGCAGTGCTTATACTGCATATATAGCAAAAAATATTTATAGATTGGTCAGTCAGTTACTTTTATGTGAGCTTTTCTGATACTCATGAAAAATTACTTTCTGTGAAGTTTACAAACCAAAGCAAAGCTCTTTGTAATGCATACCCTAACTACACAGTACACGGAGGCTTTGCCAGGCATACCTTTATTTACATCTCTAAGAGCATCAAAGACTTCTTCTTTTAATCACTGCAGGTGGGTAAGTTCCCAACGTACAAGGCAGAAAATATGATAGCGCGTAATACAAGAACACAAGTAACATTCAGACCAAATGCAAAAAAAACCCAAAGAGCACAAGGGAAATTCTTCTTTTCTCTAGTAAACAGCTGAAATACATTTTCTTTATTTTAAGGCAGAGGGTAGAAGAGGTGACCTTGTGTTCTGGCAATGACAATAGATAGAATTACATCAGAGGTTTTTTCTATTGTATTATCTGTGGTCATCTGTACAGTTTCATAACCTCATCTGGTCCACAAGGTTAATGGCAGTCTATCTAATTCAACTCATTGCATCCTCCAGCCATATTCAATCTGAACTTGAGTTCACAGCATGTAAACTTTACTTTTATGTTTTTAATGTAAATGGAAAAGTGTGTTTATTTTTAATGTAAATGGAAAAGTGTGTTTATTCTGGAGAACAGGTACTCTTAGTCCTTGATCAATAAACATAAACTATGAATTTTGCCAGCAACACTAGCAGCATTCTAGCACTTGATAAACTAATGGATACATTAGGCCATCTAGTATTTTTATCTCCTCCACCAGATGTGCTGATTTATAA
The DNA here is from genome assembly GCA_013398115.1 of Falcunculus frontatus. Classification (NCBI taxonomy): domain Eukaryota; kingdom Metazoa; phylum Chordata; class Aves; order Passeriformes; genus Falcunculus; species Falcunculus frontatus. The sequence continues at coordinate 1,672,643 of VZRV01004991.1, read as the reverse complement.
AAGGTGCAATTTTATATTTTCTCCCTTTTTATGTCGCTATGATTATGCAAATCCTATTTAGACAAAATTTAAATCCTGCAACTGTGTTAAAACAACATTATTAGATTTTAAAACTATTCTATCCAAAAGAAATTTTAAGAAACAACCATATTTTTTTTCCTTCAAATATGAGTCTAATATTCTCTGCCAAGTAGGGAAAAACATGACATGAAGTCAGCATTGCAAATTTATTGTAAATTAAAGTGCTTGCTTTCTTTTAGCTGCACTACACTGCCTTCACTATTATTGCTTAAATAACAATGAGTGTCTCTCCCTTTTCTGGCTCAACTCTTGTCACTTCTTGTGATGAAATCTGTCAAACTCCTCAAACAGGAACGTGTTTTTGCTGCCACTGATACCAGAAAAAGCATTTGCTGGTTTAGTTAGAACATCACAAACGACCTTTCAGGTATCTGAGAAATTATCTTCAAATTTTTATCTTTACATTTTCATTTCAAATTCAAAATGATTCACATAGATTAAGTACTGAAGCATTAACAAGATGCACTGTAATCTATCACTCTGCACTATGCTGCAATTTTCTCTACAAATATGCCATCTTAAAATTACTCCCTTGGATTTTTTTATTTTTTTTTTTAATGTTACCATTATTCTCCTTCCCTCCTGCATCAGTGCTACAAATATTCTGGCACCTCCTATGTAAAAATCACTGCTATTTCAACATGACAAGATTACTAGAATATGATTTTCACGCCTTGCAGGTTTATCTGAAAACAAAAATAAAACCAAGGCTTCTCTCTTCTCTGTTGTGGTGAAGAGTTCTGCCAAGCACAGTCAGGAGTTCAACAGGCTGCAGAAAGCTCACACCCTTGCAGGACTGAATGTGTAATGTGGCAGAAAGGAAAAGTACAAAAGATTTGGCTATGGAGTAGATACTTCTCTCTAAGAAGCTGTTTCAGGACCTTCACTTTAACTGCAATTACTGTTTATACTGCTGTACTGTCCAGTGCCTTTAATCACGGCTGTGGGTCTCTCGGGAGTGAGTCTCCAAATAAAGCCAGTCTCTGTTCTGAACAGAGACAAATTATATTCCATAATTTGAGACAAAGCGTCAACAAGACAGGGATGGAGAGAAGTATGATGGCACGGGAGAGGGAAGAACAAAACTAACTGTGACTGTATAGGAGAGCAACAGAGATACATGTTCATTTTGATGGCTTACAACTGTTCAACTCTCACTCTTTGAAAGAAATTTCTTATAAACAAGCCTGCCTGCCTCCAATAGGCTGTTAAATTTAGACATCTCCCTGGTAGTCAGCTTATTTCAGAACTCCAGATGGTGTTAAGGAAAAAGATGGAGGAGGATCAGAGTAAATGTTGTAACTATGAGATTACACTTCAAGATGAAGCACTTTTTGCAATTAGATGCAGATGTAAGTCTAAAATTGATAGAGGCATCCAAGGTGAGTAGAATTTATGCAAATGAATAGGCAAATAACAAATACACAATAAGCATATCTAATTGTTAAAAAACCTCCATAATGAAGATGAAGAGCATGAACAGGAATAAGACCAGGAAAACAGGTTCTTGATTAAAATAGAGGAAGACATGCAGCAGCTGAAGGAAAGGGTGCTAATATTTGTAATTGGAAATGAAAGTTTACAATATTAAATCAAATGATAAAAAGGAATGCATGTAGGGACAGAAATAAAGGCCAGAATTTAGAGTCAGAAACCAGATAGTAGAATAGTCTCAAAGTATACACTGTAAACATGCAAGTACAGTGAATGTTTAGGGAGGAAAAAGAGGTTTCCAAGAAGCTCATTAATTCTCACTGTGCAGCTCTGCTGGAGAGATGATTTAGGCTCAAATCAATGCACAGGAGCATAGAAGGAAAAAAATTTCAATCTATCTTTAATGAAGTTATGTCGTAATTTCCTATTTAACTTGTGCCTGAATTGCACCAGTGTTTTCTTTATTTAAACAAGCCTAGGATGCAATGGATTTGGTGCAGGACTCTTAATTTTTCCCAGGATACTTATTGCAAAAGTGTTTTTCTCCCAGATCTCTCCAAACTCCCTTCCTCCAGATCCCACTTGATGGATCAAGCATTACTGCAATGTCTCAGTTGACATTAAAAGCCCTGGACCTGAAGACCTATACAGCACAAGATTCAGAGTCTTTATCTTCTGCATCCCCTTTCTGATGTGCAGTGTCTTTATAATAAGGTGAATATTTTTTCACACTGTGCCGTGCTAGACCACTGTGGATGCTATCATTTGCAAACAGTAATATTCCATGCATTTGCTGATTATTCTGACTTTTTCTTACAACAGGGACTTTGTAACTGTTAGCCCCATTAGTATCTGTATCTCACTGCAGCTGTATTTTGTTTTGATATTTTATTAGGTCTGCTTGTGTGTTTGTGGTGCATGTTTATATTTAACAAATATTTGTGACTTAAGCATAGAAAGCGAGCTGATTATCAATTTATCAATTTCCACCACGAAAAAATAACCAACTTACTTAAAGAAATACAACATAAGCCCCTGAGTCTCCTTTCCAAAGCAGTGTCATGACAAATAACAAGAAACCAACAAACAAATATTTTCATTGGGTAGACTGAATTTATTATATTAATTACTCTATCTAGTAGTATATTAACTACTCTATCTAGGCCAGCATGTATAGTGTGGATGACTTGATGAACACAAATTATGATACAGATAAAAATTATTAAAACAACAATATCATCATATTATTACAACTGTCAATTAAAAATGTAACACATTCAGTGCAAAACAAGCTTGCGTAATTGTGAAAATGTAAATATAATTTATTTTATAAAGATTCGCTTTCTTTTTCTTTAGTGCATTATGCACGGGTGTCCAGGGTGGATATGGACAAATACCAAATCAAAGTTTAAAGAGGAATAGTGGCCCATTTATTAGAGTCCATGCAGTTGTAAAAAATCATTAAACATTTTAGAATGTAGGATTCCAACTTTCTTTAAGTGACAGCACCGAGTTTAGGCAAGGACTACAGCAAATACATCTAAGTATTTCAAAACCATAGTAAATACAACTATAAAATGCTCCAATGTGGTTCATTGCACAAGTCAGATTTTAACATCCCTAATTTTTACCACTGTGGTTACAATTAAATCCTCAAGTGTCATTTATGTTGCATGAAGATATTTATGTCTCCAACCTGTGACTATTTCAAAAACATTTACTGGTATATAAATGTCAGCTGCCTCCTTTACAGTTTAAATTATCAGCCTTTGCACAAACTATTTAAAAGAGGAGGCTAAATTTTGAAAAAGACTTTCTTGAATTTGAGTGGGCTATTGGCACAGTTGCACTTACTTGCAGCTGTAAGGATGACTCAATTATTTGCAAAAGAGCATTTATACATAGATTCACAATTACTGTGCTATAAATAATATCATCCTAATGGGCTGTTTTGCCCTGCTTCCTCATTCATTGAAGGTGGTGGACAGCAGAATAGGGAAGTTCATGGAACACTTCGTTCTGCAGCTGAAATATTTTAGTTTAGCTAATGCTTAAATTATAATAAATTTTCTTTGGAAGAAAAACTAAAAAAACCTATATGGCCCATTTGAAAAGACTAATTAATTCTTTACAACAGCAAAACAAATTGTCTTCTTCTTTCAACAGTACCAAATTTTTTTTGTTACTGCGCACAAAGTGTACGAATAAAAAAGATAAGGAAATATGTCTGGTACAATATTAAAGAGAAAATTCAAGTAAATTACACCAGGGGCCCTAAAGAAAGCAGGCAGTTTAAATGGGAAGATTTATGAAGTTCTTCTGAGAAAATAAATCATAAAATTTTTCTTTTTCCATTAAGATGCAATTCATCTGACCAAAAAAAAATCTCCCTTTTCTTGTCATGTGACAGATATTCTACTTCATTTCTGAGTATGGGCTTGTTAAGGATTTAAATTATCAGCAGCTTTGTACACTTTTTTTTTTTTTTTAAGGAGTGACACCATGTCTTTCTTTTCATGATCACACAAGGCAACCTCTTTTGCCTTTCATTACTCAAATGAAAGGCAAAGGACTGTATGATTTGAGGTTGCACAAGGCTTCAACATCAATATAATCTTTAAAAATATTTCAAAGAAGACTGTAAATCAACCCTATTTTTGAAGGAAATTATTTCCTACCATTTGAAAGACATAAACTGCTGCACATATTAAATATTGATTTTTGGATATGATTAAACCTGTCATTTTAGTTACAATAAATATCATTTTTCACCCACCATAAAATGACAGTAAAAAGGACTGCAATAACTTCAGTGAAAATACTTAGGTTTGCCTTTCCAATACAATTGTCAACATGACCATTGTAATCCTATACTGCCATAAATTCTGAAGCTGTCAGCATTCATGAGTGAAACATTAGGCCCTGTCACTAAGTGGCTTTAAGCACCTTTTTTTCTGATGCAATCTAATCTGCAGATTTTCCATCTCTGTGAGCTGTTTTTTTCTCATGGAATATTCTCCTAACGATGCTGATTGTCACTCCTGATCTGGCTTGTTTACCAGAAATGCATTTGTATTATTAATTTTCCTCTCAAAAGAACTGCATGCAAAATAATTTGCAATTCTGAGATAGTAAAGATGAAATGATTACAAGAAACCCTTACTTTAAGTTTTGTATACCAGTACCTGGAATATTTCAAAGCTAAATAAACTATCTCAACCTTGCCAGATAATCATGTCATGTTTAAAGCCTTCTCTGAACAAGAAATTGTCAAGGATTTCTCAGCTGTAGTTTTCTTCTTGTTCTATTTTCCTTCTACACTTCCCCCTTATTTTCTAAACCTGGGCCATACATTTTAGTAAGATTTTGACACCCCTTTTTAAATGAAGAAGCACAGCAAAAAAAAAAGGCATGTGATATCCTCCATAAAGCAGACAAAAAGCACACTCACTTAAAGAAATATTAAACATTTATCAGAGTTATCACACCATGATGAGAAATTAGAAATTTCACTATTTGTAAAAATAAATAAGGCATTTAATTCACTCTCTCAACTCTTTTCCCCCTTCTATCAGTTGGCTGAGGGCTTAGGGCTTTTTTCAGTTACACATCTTAAAAAGCAAATGGCATGTGTTCCACTTCCCAATCAGTACAGCTACAGTAATTGTGTGGCAATTTGATGATAAGAAAAGATCCTTTATGTGTTGTGGATTATAATGAAAATAATCTCATTTAAATTATTTTCAATCACAAAAGGAAGAAAATAATTTAACTCTAAATTATGGTGGAAATGTAGCGCTCCTGAATATCAAGAGTAATGTGACTTTAGAAAATAATTCTGGCAAACAGAACACCCAGTTCTTCTAGGAAACCGCCTCATCTTAAATGGCATTCTCTAGCCGTCAGCAGAAGTCCAGCCCTTTAGCACATCTGCTATCAGGAGATACGCCACTGCACACACCTCAAAAACCAAGTTAAAGCTACAGCCAAGACTTTTGCAACATGTTAGAATGGCTGCTTGGATCTCTTCTCACTATGGATAAAATTACAGTCTTTACATTCTGTAAGAACTCATTTTTTGTCATTTCCTAATGGGCTCCAACGAGTGCACCTTCAAATATATATTCAGTGATTTCTCCTGAAAGTCTTCCTAATATATTTTGTATTTTCACCTGATGTATGTTTATGGGTGAGATAGGACTTATAAGAAAGCCTAACAGTGACCTCAGCAGTTACAGAGGAAATTATTTTCCCCAGATCTGTGATCACATTGTTACACAACAGCAATTTTGATAAACAGAAAATCAGTTTGATTAATGTGAGCTATCCTGAATTTTTGGGTCATTCATTCAACTCCACTCACTGCTCCATACCTTTTGGAAATTACTCTAGTGTTTCTAATGGCTGAAAAGCATTCCAAAGGTGTCTCACTCTCAAGTCAATGCAAAAATACACTGACTTCCAGAGCAAGGCTCTGCCCTTTGCTTAAGCATGGATCAGTCATTGCTTTCAGACCAAATACTTTGATCCCTTTCATGGTTCTTCTGTCAGTAAACAAATGTGAAAACTGTAATTGTCTATTCTTTCCAAGATTTGGACAGAAAACTGAGCTCAGCTGAAGAGCAGGAAGATATTTGGGACAGGACCAGCTGCATTTTTTGGCTCCCTTCTTCCAGAAACTGCACGAACCCCCCCAGCGCTGGGCTGCTGAGGTGCCCATTCATCTTCACCAAACAACCTGCTGACAGGTTTTCCTCGTGACCCTGCCTGACTTTGTGCAAGGAAAACTCGACATTATGCTTACCAGTCTCTCATGCTCCGTCCAAGTCAACTACATATAATTTTGACATGTCATTGTAAGGCAAACAATTCCTTATTTAAAGCATGACATTTTTGTTAAAATTTCAATCATATCCTACAATTTTTTAAAAAAATCTATAGGTATTTTTAAGAGGTCGTCACAGAAACCAGTGCACATAGGTGGGCTGTTTTAAACTTAGAAATACAATCACAATAGTCCTTACTACATGTTACAGGAAAAGAGTTTTACGTTTTTCGTTACTAAATATGTAGATAAAATATGGGACATGTACATGTGTGTAAAGGTTAGGACACACGCATATACTCCAAATATGGCATGATAAATACATCATACCATGCAGACTTTAAACCAAGTGTTGACATTTACACCACATGTACATTCACACCACCAGTACATCATAAGATTACAGCAAATATACAGATTTACGTATAGTAGTTACTGTGACAAAATCTAAAATGAATTTAGCCATATGATCCAGGAAAATACTTGGACTCCTCTAGAAAGAACTACTCTTTTGACATTCTGTGTTTAAATTGGGCATCTACAATCATTTCCACACTCCTAATTGTGAAAGTTTCTCCCAAGCAGTATCAGCAAAACAGGGAAGTAAATTTCTAGAATATAGTAATTGTTCTAAAGTAATAATATTTTTTAAGATTGGAATACTTGTTAAGTTTTACTTTAGACTGTTATAGAAAAAAACCCAGAACTTCATTAAAAACACAGCTGAAATAAATTAATATCTATGGATAATTCAGTACAAGCCCTGACTGAGGTAGACACAATGGCAAAAATACGAATCCCAAAGTACCAGTATGAATGCTAATTAATAGTGTGAAAGAAAAATCTCATGTCGCTTTCCTACTCATTTTTTTTATCCTGTTTTTAATATGTCAGAGGTATATCACTGTATCCTAGCTTGTTTCATTTGTTTCCTGAGAATGCCTGCTCCATCACTAAGATCATGCCCATGCACCATTGTAAATTGCAGCTAGTGATGTTTTCCTCATGTCTAACTCAAAAAAAAATACAGAACTCACTATTCAATAAAAGGTTTCATATTCAGGACCATACTTAAGCACATGCCCTGACTTAGAGCAAGAGTTCCAATATCATTCCAGCAGCATCAAAGCCTTTTAGTTCAGTCATATCCTAGTCCCGAGAATGTTTCGTTTTACAAACTCAGCACTGCGTGTGTCATATTCTTTATGCCAAATCCTGCATAATTCCAAACTGTTTTAATTCCACTGATTCCAAGAGAGGTAGATTGCTAAGTACCAGCCCACATCTGAACTTTTGTCTTTAGGGGTTAGAAAATGTATTAAGACTTTAAGACTGTAAGACTTTCTAGTCCAAATGGAAGTAACAGCCAAGCACAGGAGGGAAGAGAAGAAGTTAAAAATGTGTTCCCTGGACACAATACAAACAAGGTAGTCATCAATAGATGAATAACTTGGGTTTTAACATATAACATCTATTTCCAGTGAGTCAGAGTTTGTTTTTTTGTTTGTCTTTCTTTTTAAGAGGAAAGTATTTGTCCCTCTATAAAAGGTAAAAGGGGATAGAAATGTTAAATAGAATATTTGTGTTCCAAACTCATACTGAAAAAGATTTAGTCACTAGTGCAGTCATGATACTTTGTTTTCCACAGGTTTCAACAGTGAATCACATCCTAATTGTTCCCAGGAGCACACTGAATAGTTTTCAAGTTTTGATTTATTCTTACTGGTAACTGCAATAATTTATGATAGATTCCATTTTGTCTATCCATGCTTATAAAACAAGCTCATGTAACCAAAAACCATCCAACAAGACAGAACATCGCAGTGGGAAAATGATTTGGAAAAGACAGTTACTTTATAATGGCTAAACTTTGCGAAGGATGAAACAATATTACAAGAAGAAAAAGAAAAATACAGGTATTGCAGTTAGCATTCAAGTCCTCATTTTTGTCTTACTGTCATACGGTCTAGTGACATCAGATAGAGAAAATGTTCTTCAACTTGAAAGCCCAAATTTCTTCAAACAAGGCATCAGAAAAACATCCTCACAGCAGAAAGTACATACACACTGAATTTGTCAATCAACACAAGCTAGGACACGAGGTCTTTAATGCAGCAGCTACCAAAAGAAAACTAGAAGAAAAGAATTGTCTTTAAATCAGGCAGAGGCACAGGGAGATAAGAAACACAGAAAGTAAGACAAAGCTTCAGATGGAAGAATAACCATTATTATGCACTATATGGATTGTCTTCATTCTGCCAATGCATGAGTGCATTAACCCTGTACCTCAACACCACATGCCAGATCTTCATGTGGTTTGTTTGACTTGCACACAGGAAAGCACACCTTCATCAGTGACTGAAATGGAAGCTATCTGACAGCAATACAGTCTGTCCAGCTCACCCTTCTTTTGCAATCTATACTACTTGGCAGCGTACTTGGCATACTACGGTACACCACAGGTTGCCATCAACATCCGTCTCTCTCTACTCCATGTGCTAACACAATGCTAATAATCATAGCATTGCTTATGTTGGAAGAGACTTCTAAATCATTATGTTAACCCCTTAACCTGGGATTAACACAGAGTTTAGACAAATACCTGTTCCACACCTGTGAGCACAGTGCTTTCCCTGGCTAATGGCCAAAGGATAGAAGAGTTATCTACTTACAGTACAAGATTCTTTCTGATATCCTCCAGGAAATGCCACCTGTCAGTTCACTTTTGGTCCTGACTTACCAGGGTTTTAAACATCCAACCGAAAAAGGCCTTGAAGGAGCTCCAAAAATCGAAGAAAATTGGCAGAGGAACATAATCTGTCCACCAGGTGCCTGGGTTGCAGAGAAAAGGTGAGGAACAAATCCAAGTGCACAAGTTGATCTGTCTATGCAGGAAGAATCTCCCCATCCAAAACTGCAGTTAGGACAATGTCCAACACTAAGTAGCTAAAAGCAGCTGGCTACTTGTCCAGTGCCAAAGGAGCAGGAAGAGAAGGGGCAGTCCCATACACAAAAAAACCCAGACACCTTCCCCCAGTGTAGGAAAAGGAAACCTAAAGGATGAAATAAATTTTTCCACACTTTCTTTCATGAGTATCAGTTACACTTCTCAGCCATCCAGAAAGCAAGAAATCAAGAAAAGTTATGACCAAGCTTTGGCATTTCTTTGTGTCCTGAATCATTATGAAATGATGATCTCAAAACACAGACAAGAAACAAAAAGGACACTCAGAAAAGGGAAATCATCTGGGATACAAGTCCATGATTTAATGTTTGAAACATTTTGGACTTGATTTAGCCTCTTTCTGCCATCATTTCTCTTGTAAAATTCAGATTTCAGTGTGGGAAACAGAGGAGTAGAAACTTCCACAGGCACTAATGAGTTTAATTTACAGCCCTGGAAAGAGCTTGGGTTGATGTAATGATAAAGGTATACAGACCTTAAGCAGAAAAACTACAAACCTGTGTTTCTATAGTTAAAAGTAAGATTATGTTTTAAGCAAATAAGAAACTGTATTGTGTGAGATGGTAAAGAATTTTAGGTATAATAATGTGATTTTATAGTTTAAGTTAAGAATTTAGATATCATAACAGAAGTATATGTGTCTATGTGAGGCAGCAAGGTATTGGATGAGAAACAGACGCAATGCAGTAAAAGGTGCTAGAAGTGAAAGGTTATAAAGTCAAAACAAAGTTTCATCTTAATTGCTTATTGGACCAAAAAGTTATATATTACCATGTAACTTAGAAACTCGTGACTATCTTCAGTTATGGACGACTTGTTACTGCTATAAATCCACGACCTATGAGACTGATGCCTTGCTTGATTTATTTTCCAAGTAATAATAGCCGTGATGGTCCCATCTCTCTGAATCAGGTGCCGGCATTTCAGTATGCCAGAGGGAGATCTCTGTCTTCAGTGGCCTGAGGACTGTTTTTTCATTGTTTTCCTGAGGTTCAGCAATGGCCCACAGATCAAGTCCCGCAAGAAAAGCAGTTAGTCCTAGGAGGTCAATTTTTTTTAAACTTTGAGGCAAATAAATGGTCTTTGATTTTCAAGAGGATAAAGATGAGATCAGAATCCCCAGTAAGCATGCAGATACAGATCTCAGCTCTAGTTCATATATAGAGATCACAAATTTTTTGCCTCTTTCCTCAACTTCTCTGGAATAAATTAAAATATTTTCTGACAACAACATTCACTTGACCAATTGGTGTGAAAAACACATTCAGGAATGAAACACTGGGTTTTAAAATGAGATTTTCTGACAGTCTGCAGAAAAGTGACAAAAAACTATCTTAATCTCCATAAGATAAAAACATAAGGAGAACAGAAAATTAATTGCATGGCTTTCTATTTGTAAAAACATAAAAACTGGGTAAGACTTTCCTAGCTCTTGTAAATAAGGTATGGCTCTCATTTGTACATATATGTATATAAGTATGTAGATACACACATTAAATATAGATATGTACTTTGCATATACACAGAGTATCCCTCTTCCTAAAAAAAGATAATAGTTTAAAACGTTTTGTGTCTGAGAGATGAGAGAGGAAAATGTTTTTAATATTCAGTCATTCATCCTGACACAAACATTGCCAGAGCACCTGGCAGACTACAACAAGCACTGTATGATCAAGTAGTGACAATGAAGCCTGGTGTTAGAGACTCCGCTGCAAGAAACCATTAGCCTGTATGGAATACACCATTCTTAAGTGCTGCCTTTTTCTTTTTTTCTTTCGGTTTTTTTTCAGCTGTTAGAAAGTACCTTGTCAACGAAGACGCTGATTCTGATTATAAATAAAGCATTAGAACCTAAAGAACTCGTTTTCAAAAGTGCATTTAGATGACAAGTTGAACTTTGTATTTCTGTCTATTTCATTGTACTTAGAATTTATTTTCTGTAGAAAATATATCAGGTGATCACTGACAGTATTGTCAGGGAAAGACACAGACTCACACCTACGTGTGTCTTTCAAATTCATTAACCTGCATTGAAATTACCATAATTATTTTTATTATAACCACCTTGGTGATTTTTTTTTTAAATTTGTTTTTAGAATTTTAATCACACTGTTCAGCTATACTTTATTAGACTGAAAATAAAAGAATACCTCTGACAAATGGACTTGCAAGCTCACAAGATTTCCAGCATTGTCAACTTTCTCCTATCCTCACCCAAGAAATTATAGTAAGTGATATATTAGCAGGAATTTTACAGAGTATCTTCAAAGGCCTTACACAGAAAAGTTATTTAGAATACATCAGTATTTCTACTTTTGAAACAAATAAGACTTGGTTTCAGGAAGGGGAGGGGGTGGTGGAGGAACAACAAAAAAGTAAGATTCATTGTATCCCTTTTATTTGTAAAACCTATTTGGAGCAAACATTTCAAAAACATTAATTTTAATTTTACAGCAGTACATCTGAACTCAGACCAAGAAATATCATGCCTGAATAGCCCAGAGTGATTTCTCCAATCAAAGCCTTTTTGGTTTTCTTTTCTATGTTATGACAGAAATCTGTGGCATAACAAAAGGGGGAAGTCAAGCACAACACTAATAACAAGAGAAAAGAAAATCAAAAAGTGAAGGATGAGGGAGAAGACTCATTCAGTCACCCTCCAAATGGATATGGTGCTCCAGGAAGAAGAAAACACCAGAACAACAGAGGAAGTACTGGCCATTTAGAATGAAGTGGACTACTATATATTTATTCAGCAATATAATAATAGTCTTATAGTAAAGACTATTATTGGACTAAGAATAGTAAATTCTTAGTCCAAGAATTTATCTAAATAAGGAAAAAACTCACCCTTAATTGTGTTTGTTGGTATATCAAAATTTGACCAGAACGCGTGGGGCTTTTTAAGTTTTCGGACAAAAATACGAAAGCTTCAATTCACATCAATCTAAAACAAAAGTCCCTCCAATTTTTATTTCAGCAAGAAAAACGTGTTTCAGATCAGACTACTTATTTGACCTGAAATGTAACATTTCATACTAGACACCTGTACTAAGAGCAAAGGAAATAGAGGAATAAATTCACATTACTGCTAGAGGAATAAGAGACCATCTCCTCTCCGTTCATCAAAAGATATAAGGCAGGTTGCTCTCAATTTCTTAACTTTCAGCTTTAACTGAAAGCTGTTCTGCCTTGATTGGAAGTGTGATCTATGGAACAACAGAAGAAAAACAGAACATCATTGTGTATCACATTTTATCCTTCCTCAGCATGGAGCCATGAAAGAATCACACACTTTTATTTCAGTTAGCTTTTTCTCATGCTGCAGCAAAAAAAAAACCTACTGATTTTTAAGTGGCTCAGAAGATTTGTGTCAGATTCTTTGAAAACTAACTTGCATACAGTTTTGTCAGTACTTTTCATTGGCTCTTAGCTTAGGAGAGAAGGATAATAGAACTTTCATTCCAATTCCTTTTTAAGTAGAATGATTAACAAAAACTTGTTAAGAAAGAGAACTGCAAGTAATTATGTATGTGCATGTCTGTGACTCAATTGTGAATCATTTTTCAATCAAGTTACTGGTAAACTGCATGATGAAGATGGCACAAACTGCAGTGCAAAAGCAATACATAGATTACACTTCTAAAGACATTATATTCAATACTCAAGAAGGACTGAAATAAAATCAATGCACTATAGCAACCATATTTCCAAAGAGCTGACAAAATGAAAATTTATTTATTCACACTGCTGGCATGATTCATCTTTCCAAATATATGAACATTCAAGTGTTTTATAAAACAAACCAGTGGATTCTCATGATCACAAAAAGCTTTGAATTCTATCAATCTGAGTACTTCAGAGCACTCATCTTCCTCAGGGTTCTAGACTTGGAGGAACATATTCTCATTATATTATATGCATATTTTATATAGTCTTGTATAAAATCCACTGTGAAACAAATTGGGGTTTGTGTAATTTCACAATATATACAGAATGGTTAAAGTTTGTATACTGAGAAAACATTTATTTAGTTGATCCAACTACATCCAAAGTAAATCCAACGTTTTCCGCATTGTAGATTGCTGAGATCTCAATGGTCCTGTATTGCAAACAATCCAATCAAAATATTTCAGATTATCCTAATACTTCTACAATCAGCTTGCTATTTTCTTCTGCTGAAAGCCACTCAAGTTCAATCATTGCAAATGCCGTAAAAGTCTTGCTGATGTATTTCTCTGCTGGGAAACTCAATAAAGTGACTTGCAACTTGACATCTAACACATCACCTAGCCAAGAAACTAAAATCCTGACAACCACTCATTTCAGTCCTGAAGGTCTAACTTGCAGAGGTATCTGCTGTGGAACTATGCTTCTGGACTTACTATTTCACTAAAAAAAAATAAATAAAAAGGCATAAAAACCAGCATGAATAGAACAGGACAGGACTGTATCAGCTTGGGGCATTGACCGCCTCTCAAGAAACACTGTTCCAGTGTTTGATCACTCTGCTAGTAAAGGAATCCTTCCTCATGTCCATTCTGAACCTCCCCTAGCACCACTTTGTACCATTCCCATGTGTCCTCTCCCAGAATCCCACAGAAGAGGAATCAGCACCTTCCCCTCCACAGGAATCTGCAGAGACCAATGAGGTCATGCCTCAGCCTCTGACTCTCCAAACCAGACAATCCCAAAGTCCTCAGCTGCTCCTCACAGGACACTCCTTCCAGGCCTTTCACCAGCTTTGTTCCTCTCCTCTAGATGTATTCAAGGACCTTCACAACTTTCTTTAAGTTGTGGGGCCCAGAACCTCATGCAGTGTCCGTGGGGAGGCCACACCAGCACTGAAGACAGGGGGATGGTCACTCTGACTGGCCGGTGATGCTGTGTCTGATGCACCCCAGGATGGGTTTGCCCTCTGGGCTGACTGGGCTCACTGCCAGACAGCCCCCCCAGATCCCTTTCTGCAGGGCTGCTCTCCAGCCACTCCTCTCATGATTTCTACTTATGCCTCATGCAACTCTATCCCAGGTGTGAAATCCAGCATTTGGACATAATAAATTGCATCCCATTAATCACTGTCCAGGGCTCCAATCTAACCATATTCCTCTGCAAGGCATTTTGTCCCTCAAGAGAGTAAACAGAACCTCACAATCTGGTGTCATCTGCAAATTGCTAATGGTGCTTTCAACTCCTTCATCCAGATTGTTGATAAACGTATTAAACAGAACTGGCCCTAGAATTCAACCTGGTGAAATACATACATTCTTATGTGCATGTGAATATGAATTCATATGTTTGTTTATATGAATGTGTATTAGTATATCAATATATGAAATTGAATTTATGTATTCATTTTCCAATAGATGAATATAATGCAGATATCAACTAAGTTTATATTCTAATGCTTACATCCTGGTCAGTCATTTTAACACGTAAAGCTCCTTCTATCACTATGGAGAAGCTAAGAGTATTTGTTTTTATTCTTTCTACTGTTTGTCCAATTCAGCCTAAAGACTGAGCAAAATAAGCGTTTTTCCTGGTTAGGATTCAGCTGAAAACTGCTGGACCTTTCAAAATCTGACTTGTCTGCCTGTACCCAACTCTGCATTACATGACATAAAACCACTCCTGAAAGACAAAGCTCTGAGCCGAAAAAGGCTGTGCAGACTCTGCAGTAAGATGGAGATATCCAACTCATGATCTTGTGCAGTTTCACTGGCTAATATCCAATAATACATTTTTTTACTCTTGGATCTTAAATTTTAATAGCCTTAAATAATTATATTAATTGCTAATTATTAACTGTCTTAACTATTTGAGAACCACAATTAATAACTTAGTTTTTATTAAGACATCTGAAATTTATGCCTGAGACCTCAAACAGAAATTATATTTACTGTTTTAATTTACTATGGGTCTGTTTCAACTTAGCAGTAAGCTGGTAGCAAGAAAACCAGTATGTGAAGACTCCTTATAAAAGACTTAAAATGTAATATGCTCATTATGTGGCAGACAGAAAAAAAAGCATATGTATGCATTTACACAAAAGCCAAACACAAGCACTGCTTCACTGGGACATGGGATACATCAAACTCCAATGTATTCTAGCAGTGTTCCAGGGAAAGAATAAGAATTCAATGTCCAGATCCAGGAAGGTAATAAACACCTTTTCAGAGAGATGGGAATAATCTTTTCGCTTTCATGAGCTTCTGAACAATGTTGGGATTACTTTTCTAATTTAGGACTGAAAACTGGTCACCAGCTTGAGCATTAACTTCTGTCACAATCATCCCAAACAAAGAATATTGAATAATTTAAATATTAAGTATTTTCTCTGTAAGACATATTTTTCAGTCTTATAGAAAAAATCTTCTCTTCAAAGTCCCCTATCACTGTTAACTGAGCTGAAAAACCAGGAGAAAAAACCTTGCTTTAAGTCAGTGTACAGTAGGCAATTTTTTGGATGAAATTATGAGTTAATATAAAATGGTTTCAGGTTATATTAAATACCTCATCCGATTCAAAATCAAAACCTTCCAACTTCTTTTTTTTCTCTTCCCTTCAGGTAACTAAACGTAGACGGTGGGGGAAAGCTTCCTTTTCCTGATTATGTATTCCCCCCTTATGACTTTGATAGCCCCATTTAAAATCACAAGAACAGCTGACTGGTTTTCAGAGAGAGGTATATGCTAAATTCTACACAAATTCATAAATACATGTAGTGAACTTGAAGTAGTATCTTTGGACAACTAAACCATTTGCTTAAGGAATTATATATCAGCCCTAGTCTTGATTAGTGTATCAATGTTTCCTCCAGGAGCCTTGCTTTTACCTCTTAAAATGATAAAATCCAGATCCAAGTCTGGTTTTTGATTATTACAGACACATTCTCCACCTTTTTTTTTTTCATCTCTTTCTCTTTCTGCTATCAGATTAAAAGATAAAATGCTAACTCTTTTTTCTTTTTTTTTTTCCTCATTTATGGCTCTTCATATATTATCATTTCCTATTTAATGCTAAAGGAAAAATACCTGTTTCACATTGTCAAGAGATGGTTTTTACCTTCATTCACTGCTTTAAACTAGAAACATGCACCTTTCTCGCCCCAGTATGCTCAACTTTCAAATTACTTGTTGAACTCTGCTTTAATACCTAAAACAGGAAGTTACTTGATCAACTCATCTGCTGAGCCGCAAACTGATCCTTAAATGTATCCTACAAGGAGCATTACTTTCAAGCGTTGCTCCCTTTATTCCTACAGAATAGTTTCCTCGTAAGAAGGTCCTAGGGGAGTTATGTTAATTCCTCTAGATGTAATGAAATAACATATGTGAAGTACACTGATAAAAGGACAACACAGATCCCTTCCCTTACGTAGAGGTGTATAAAGGTAGATCAAATAATAAAAGTGAAACATTTTTCACCACCTATCAGGAGGGACACCTCTCAGGAGAACACTAATGCATCATTTAAAAAAAAAAAATGCAATTTGTTGTTTCCAGCTTGCACTGCTATAAATATAAATAATGCATTATTATATATTCCATTTTAACAGGAAAAAATATTTCTTTCATGGTCACTTTGTGGCCAAAAAACCCCCGACAGACATTTCTGAGGATGTATAAGTTTAATGCCTAAAGAGATTTAAAATCTAAAGATATTTTGCCCAGGAAAAGATATTAGGACAACGCAGCCATACCTCTAGAGACCTCTAAAAAGAATCAGAGATGCTGATAACGCTGTGCATAAAAAGGCAAATTTTGTGTGACAGAGCTTAACCTGAGAAAGACATAATAACAACAAGGTAAAGGTAGATTACAGCAAGACTGAGAACTGTGGTTAAAGAAAATCAGGAATGTGAAGGTTCTTTGCAATAGCAAAATCGTACAAACACAAGCTTAATTTTGCTCACAGTAAAGCATTTTCAGTATTATAAAGAGCTAATCAAGCAAACTCAAGTTCATGCTCTTCAGTGCTATAATAAGCAAAAAATAAAAATTAATGCATATATTTCCAGAGAAGATTTTGCCACCTCTTACAGATCCAAACCTACGAGCCAAATCCATTCATATGGAACAGGCACTCACACAAGCTCTCTGTCAAGCACAGAGGAGGCAGTTTTGTTCTTTCAACCCCACTGGATGAAGTTTCATGCCTTTATTTACAGGAAGCCCAGGTCAGCTAAAACCAACTATGACTCAACTGCCATGGCCAGCTGGGGTCTGACATGCAGTTCTCTTCTGTCACTCATTCCATCTGAGAACAGAAATTCTGGGGTTTTTTCCAAATGCTGTCAAGTAAAAAAGTTTATGCTGATACCACAAAAATAAAAATTTTAAAAAAATCTGAGGCAAAATAGGCAAGGTGGATCTCTGTAGCTTCCTACTTAACTTCCTACTTCCCTCTTAAGTTAAGGTTGTCTTAGTAAATGGCAATATAGAATACAATTTTCTTTCATTATTAGTTTGGTACAGGTTTCACTAACTGTAGACATCTAAAATACATGCACTCGAAATTTACCATGGGTCCCTTCCACTTCCAAGGATGGTCTAAATAGCTCTTTAATCAACAGCTTATTATTATCAATTGCATAGCTTAACAGTTTCCAGCAGTAAGCCCCTTCTTAGTAGGTACAGGTTTAATGTTTTGTCCAGAAGCAGACTTTTAGATATTTTTTCACAAGCACCCATTTTTCTCACCCTAAGGGACTCCTAGGACATGTTCTCAAAATACTAAAATTACTATAGAAAAAATACGCAGTCCCAGACATGCACACCACAAATCAACAATGATAATACTCCCATTCATCTTCCAACACTTTCTTCCTAAAAATCACAGAACAGTTTAAGTTGGAAGGGACCTTTAAAGGTCTTCTAGTCCAACCCCCCTGCAACGATCCGGTACTACCAAAATTGTCTGGGAATCTGTCATTTCAGAGAGGGTCAGAAGAGTTTCTTGCCCGCTGTCCAATGCATTATATTTGCATTGGACATTCATTACAACAGTTATCTAAATCCAGAATCAATACTGCTGCTACTGACACTTCAGGAGGTCTGCTACACACCAGGGAACGGGGGGGTTGAAATTCAGCATGTTCAAAGTATTTTTTTCCATTCAAATATAAACATACTAACTAATAAAATTATATTGGACAATGTCCCACTCATAAGACACTGCAATTAGCTATGTTGTGTAGCATGGGCGTCTGCAAGGTTTAGCTGAGCAGAATGCGTGACCCTGAATGATGGCTGAAGGACAGCCCACTTGGTTTACTCAAGAAGTGACACTGCAGACCCTGAGAAGCCTAAACTTTCCCCTATCCTTCGAGATTTTAATTAACAGTGAGCTTCTCTATGGTAACTTCATCACTTCTGCATAAATTTCTTGAGGCAAAGACTAATGTAGTCCGTAGTTCTGTTTCCTGGTGGCTGTGACAGTAATAACCATCCACTGGGGATATCCTCTACGTGCCAAAGCTCCTGGGCTTGGTTTGAAAGTCTCCCACTGAGAGATGAAAAAAGACAGAAGTGAGTAGCTCTGGCAGCGTGTTCCTTACAATAAGGTAAGCAACAACACTTACTAATATTTAGAACACGATATTGGAGTGTACATGTAATTAAAACTCTCGCTCCATTTTCCTGCTTGCCTCTTGCAAGTGCAATAACAAGCTGGCTTCAAAGTAGACTGCCAGCCATTTTTGCCAACTGCTCCTGTAAACTTCAGTTCAGCTCATCATACTTTTAATCAAGGAAGATAGCAGGAAAGATAACTGTGATCTGAATGAATTTTCATACCCTTAAACCCCAGGTGAGAACAGAGACAGTTTTTAGAACAGTTGCCCCCAGGGAAGAAAAACAATGAGGGAGGACACGTTAGTGACTAAATATTATTGAGCTAGCATCTGTTACCACAATAATTATCAACCTTGGCAGATAAAGTAGGGAAATCAGTGAGAGGGTCAATGAGTTACCACTGGCAAAAGAAAGTCTTGGAGTATATAAGGACAGACAATTTTGATGAAATCAGAAACATCAGTTAGACACCCCAAGGAAGAAATAGAGACAAAAATCTTGGAACAATTCAGTGCTCCAGTGGACAAAGTAGTTTTTATAAGATTGCTGTGGTCTACAACAAGGACTCCTTTTCTAACCAAGTCTACTTTTTTCTAATGAACATTTATTTTTCCCCACAGGATTTCTCTGCTCTCACTTTCTCCTTTTCTCAGAAGTCTTTTCAGAAGCACTGCAGGAAACAACACTGAAGTCTACTTAAAACAAACTTTGATACTGAAAACTTTGTATTACTACAATATTCACTGCTAGCGCAGACCATTTAGTGAAAAATTAACAAACTCTCCTCCAAAATCAATCTGTTGAACTGAATTTGCTCTACAGGAGTGTATGATATTCTTCAGTCACAATAAGGCTGTTTAGTATTTCTGAAAATACCTAGGAAGTCCATTAATTACCACTAATTTTATCACTGATTCTAAATAATTTGTTATTCCAAAAACATTACAGCTGCTATAAAACCAATAAAATAATTTTTGACTCATGTGTAGCTTCCTAAAAAACCTAATCTTATATTATTTGTCCTGAAAATTTACTGAAATTCTAATGAAACAATAAATATAATTTGGGATAATTGGCATCTATCTGTTTAAAATTCATGGGGAAAAACTGCTAAAGAACAGAACTAGTCTACACACTGAGAGACTGTAAGAGTACTGGCTATTTGTAACAAACCTAAATGTAGTTAGATTCATGTTTTAGTAGCAAAACATAGCAACAAATAGGGTAACACAAATCATCAGCTATTATTAAATTATTTCAAAAAATGCAAGAGTTACTAACATGCGATATAGCACTGTTAAAAATCAAAGTGATTTAATCCATGAGAAAGATGGGTCAAGGATTTGAATGAGGATTTGGCCTGCAGCAAAAGAAATTTAGAGTTTAGCGCAAGCAATTATCTCAAGCTCAGAAGCTTTATTATCCAATTACTGGATAGTGAATTTTTCTACACCTCTCCAAATATGGAGCAGATGTTCCGGCACCAGAAACTGCGTGAATTAGTAATGAAACACAACTCATGACATATTGTACCCAATGGCACAGAAATCTTTTGATTAAACAAGTATTTTCATAGCAGATGTGCAGGAGGCAGATTAAAAGAGTCTTCACCGAGTCACACAAAAGTATCTTTATTTGTCATGGTTTGGAGGAAGTCAATGACCGAGTAGTAAACTAAATTTCAAGGAAGCTGTTAGGGACAAAAAAACCTCCAAAAAACAACAAACCCTTCAGTTTAGATACAGTCTAAAATTTGTTGCTAAAAATAATTGTAAGGGAATTCATATTTAAGAAAAATTATTACTGTATCCCTCTAGTTATAGTCAGTAATTTATCTGAGGTGGAACAGAGTATGGACCATTTGTTAATCCCATGTAGTTTTTAGCTGAATCTTTTTGAAACGGCTAAGAAAAACTCTCAAACCCAGTTTCCCCCAAAAAAATGTGTTCCAAAATCAGTATTTACTAATATTGACCAAGGAATTGTGTTACAAATTGACCAATCTAATGCTAGCTGTTGTCAAATGGGTAATCTCAAATTCTTTCAGGCTCCAAACAGCCAGTGATCAGGATATACGCTTAATTTCAATTTGTCTGATCAAAATAGAGATTGCTGTTCCCAGATTACACACTGGCCATGAATACAAGTACTTCTTTTAAGGTGCATGAATGTTCAGCGATTAATAAAAAGATGGAACAGATCTCAGTGCTTCTGACCTTTCCTGCTTACTAAGGCTATTTCTGATTTACAGATAGTTTTCAAAATCTGTAATTAAAAGGTTTCAGGGGACTGAAGGAGCTCATGGGAAATTACCACATTTCTATTAAGAGCAGATTGGTGGAAAAAAAGAAGCCATGAAGACAAAGGAGATAGAAATGCAAGGAAACCAAGAACATTGGCTGCACCACTATACCTAAGTCATACCTACAGTGTTTCATCAAGAGCGATGATGCCCATGATCAAAAACGTTCCATCCCCATTTAGCATCCTTATAACCTTAACAAACATCAAAGCACAAAATACATCATGAAAACAAAGATCGCATTCAGAGGCAGTGCCTAATGTGACACTTAAGAAGCATTTTGTGCATTGAATTACTCTTTTTATGTTTTTCCTTTCCAATTTACTCTGACAGAAGCTGTTGAAGTAATGGCAAATGTGTTGGCATATGGAAGGATTCTTGGCAGGGAAGAATGTACAAGTTTGTTTTATATCTATCTTACTTCCTCTTGCATTTAGATCATGATTTTAAAATTTATCTCATTCCTTTCTTTCATGTTTAGAGACATTAATGCCATCCTGTCAGTGCTTTACAAATAAACCCAGTGGATTCAATAACATCTGTAAACAATCTTTAATAAAGGTCCAGAACTCAACTGGTTAGCAAGGAGATAATAAAATGTGTAATACCACTTATAGGTCACATAATATGACAGTTTATTTTAGCTCGTCTAAGCAATGACACGGCACAGCTAATATCATTCTCTGTGTCCTCAGTCTTAGTTTTAGAATTTGTAACACTAGTATCTTCTTCAAAGACTTCACAAGACCAAACTGCCTTTTCCTTCCCCTTATAAGCATACATAAAGCTCAAGCAAACATTATAGGTTTAGAAAATGGTTTTAAACTAAAAATCAGTCTTCACTATAAATAAGTATTTCAGTTTTTCAAAAGCCTTTATAGACTCTTTCTGGGGATGCCGGTCAACAGTTGGCTGAACATGAGCCAGTGGGGTGCCCAGGCAGCCAAGAAAGCCAGTGGCATTCTGGTTTTTATCAGAAATAGCGTGGACAGCAGGACCAGGGCAGTGTTTATTCCCCTGCACTCAGCACTGTTGAACTCGAATCCTGTGTTCAGTTTTGGGCCCCTGACTGCAAGAAAGATATTGATGTACTGGACCATGTCCCAAAGAAGGGCATTTAGGCTGGCAAAGGCTCTAGAGCACAAACCATAGGAGGAGTGGCTGAGGGAGCTGGTACTGTTTGGCCTGGAGAAAAGGAGGCTGAGGAGGACCTGACTGCTCTCTACAACTCCCTGAAAAGAGGCTGGAGCGAGGTGGGAGTCGGTCTCTTCTCCCAAGTAATAAGCAATAGAACAATAGGAAACAGCCTCAAGTTGCACCAGGGGAGGTTTAGTTTGGATATTAGGAAAAATTTCCTCACAGAAGGTGTTGCCAAGCGTTGGAGCAGGCTGCCCAGGGAAGTGATAGAGTCCCCGTCCCTGAAGGCATTTAAAAGACATGTAGATGTGGTACTTAGGGACATGGTTCACTGGTGGGCTAACAGTTGAGGATCCTCAAGGATCTTAGAGGTCTATTCCAGCCTAAATGACTCTATAATTCTATAACATTGCATGCTTGTGCTATGCATAGGAAAATGAGAAAAAGCACAGGACTTAAGCACCCCTAATTCATTTTGCCTGAATTGCACATATCCCACACCCAGAAGACTTACTAGCAAAGACAGTGAAATGATAGATAATTAACATGCTTGCCATCAAGAGCATCTCTGTATGACTAAGATTCATGATAACTTGATTGAATACACAAGCATGTAGAGGGTAGTATTACATGAGCAAGGGAACATATCCTTCAAAACTCATTTTGATAGGCTGAAGAGTTGCTCAGTGGATGTCACAAATTGCCTGAGCCTTTATAGTGCCTTCCACAGAACAGGATAATCATTATTTAGGTACAGACAGATGTTTACTAGGGAATTTGAAAGTGGAAACAGTATGTTACAGGTTTGTCTTGGAGTGATTTTATGATAATACCGTATTCCCCTGCTGTCTGCTTTATGCCCAGAAATGGGTCTCGCAGCTTTAAGCTGGGTCTGAGGAAAGGGAGGAAGCCGGGCGAATTCTTTAGCGTGGTTTGGGTTCAAGGACTCACACACACTCCCCGGTATCGCTCGGCTTGCAGCGGGAGAGAGTTTAATCTCTGCTTTTAGCTAGCCTGTTAGCTGAGGCAAAAAGTTTTGCCAGGACTTCATACAGCAATCCTCCGCTACCTGTGGCTTCTTTTTGAAACTGTTTGGCTTAGCTGTGATTCGAGAACCAGATCATCAGACACTGCGGATGGGCACAGACACCGCATCCCAGCCTGGACCGTGGGAGAAGGCCGAGCCAGCTGCAAGGAAAAACTCTGAATCCACCAGCTTTCTCTGCAGCAAGGAGGTTTATTATCTAACATTTCTCATTGTTTTCCGTGCCCTGCCTGCACTTTGTTTGTTAAATAAATAGGTTTTTTTCACTTTCCTCCAAAAAATTCCTTTCGTTTAGGTGGGGGAGTGCTGAAACCTGTCTCTAGAGGAGACATTCATTCCAGAGTGTTTTTCTCCTAAATCTTGTCTCGAATCGAGACAAGGTTTCATGGGAGAGGTATTTTCCCTGAAGAGCAAACACTCTATTACATTCTGTAGTCCACTCTGGAAACTTGCTAAATCTCAGAAAAGGAAAAAAATCAGATAAATAGAACTTCAGCAAATTTTCTGAACGCTCTCATTCGTTATTAGTTCAAGGAATGAACTAAGGGTTGAACTGAAGGATTTTACCTCAACGTAATGCGTCACATATTTCTGCACAGAAAAAGAACTATTAATATACATGCCAACACTGTGAAGAATTCCAAGATTTGGAATCTTCTAAGCACAGAAGAAAAGATTTTCAAGACCTATTAGTGATATGGGTACTTCAGTTTCTAGGAACTCCACATACATCAGCTAGAAATAAAATGGTTTTTAGAAAAGTTGTGGCACACAATTTCACAGCCACATGATTTTCCTTTAATGAACAATTTACATCAAAATAATATTTGTTAAATAATTAACAATAATTATTTATTGTTAAATAATTCCGATGGATATGAAGGTAAAAATGAATATCTGAAGTGTAAAATTCCTTACACTTTATGAGAAATACATCAATCCTGTGTTCTAGCAATGGTTTCATAGGCTTAGCTGGCAATGACCAAAAAAAAAAAATAGAAATAATATCCATACATGATATCTGGTGCTCAGACATATCTCCAAAACACTTAGGTCAGTACCTGGAGATGTCAGAAACATTAGTTCAGAGAAATCCTGATGTTGGGTTGTCAAGACTGACAGAGGAGTTCTATAACCACTACCTGAACTACCTACAGTCAATTGTGAGACAGACACTCCTTTTAGCAGAGACCACTAGAATGAGCTTGTTAAAATGGTTTTACATATAGTGACTGAAAGATGAGAGTGAGTGACCTCACCACCAGGCTACAGAATTGTTCTCAGATCAAGGAAAATATTAAAGTAAGATTAAAAAAACCACAAAGCTTCAAAATATTTTTAAGGTTCTCTTTTGAACTAAAGAAAAGTTTTTTACAATCTTTCCCATAAGCAGCTAAATTGAAATTAAATTAAATATTCCAATACAGCTTGGTCAGTATTTTTGATGGGAAACTTTTTAGATACCTGAGTGAAGTCTGAAGCTTGACTTTATAAATATTTTCTAAAAGCTAATATGGAATGCCCTGTAAATGTGAATTTTGAAATAATGTAGATGATCATGGTGGGCTAACCTTGTCTGGATGCCGGGTGCTCACCAATGCTGCTCTATCACTCCTCTACTGAGCGGGACAGGGGAGAGAAAATATAACAAATGGTTCTGTCAGATATGGGGAAGCTTCCAGCAAATCCTCCCGGAAGCCACCCCTGTAGCCCCCCACTACCACAACCCTGTCACGCAAACCTAACAGAATGTGGCGCTTAGGAACGTGGTTTAGTGGTGGACTTCACAGTACTAGATGTCTGATCAGACTCAATTATCTCAAAGGTCTTTTTCAACTTACATGATTCTATGAAAAGCAAAACTTGCTTTTAAAAGACAATATGGTGCCCCATGGCAATACTGCATTAATGTGGTTGTTCACTGGAGAAAGCCTGTCTTTCCTTTTCCCATAAAAAGATAAAAGACCTTCTATATGTTAAGGTTTCTTGGCTATGACAGATTTTATCAAAATGCTTATCCTTTAAATTCAACTGCAGTGTCCTTATGTACTGTTGAAAAATTAATATTATATGACAGTCATGAACCTCAACAGAGAATGTGGTTGACATTTTCTTTCAGCAGCACACTCTGAAAAATTACAGAAACCGAGCTTGAAGGACCAGCCACTGAGGCTGAAATGCCTTGGAGGGAGGGAAGAAAAGCATTCATGGTATAATTGTCAGAGGACAATATCTTCTGATTTTTATGGCTTTAGACTGCCCAAGATCAAGGACATGATCAAATACCTAATTACTACCACGCACAGAGAAAATTTTAAAAAATAAAATCCTGTTAAATAGTATCTCTCATTGTTTTAGCATTTATTAGAAACTGTGATTGTTCTCTTCACAAAAAATATGTACTAGGGATTCACTTAGACTATTTTCTAATTATTCCCTTCTCTGGAATTTTTCATGAACCTTTTCATTTCCATGTCAAAAGTATCCTTGCATGCAAGAGGAAGTGCTTGTTCTACAAAATTAAATTGCTGCGGTCTGTAGCTGCAGGGCTGGTTACTATATTCTTTCTCTAATCTCTCAGAGATGTTTTTTCTAATCTTAGAAAATTCCTGTTCTTCACCAATCCTCAAAACTACAGTGTCAGCCTTCGGGAGATAAATAATCAAATTCCTTTACTTTGAGACCTTGGCTTCCAGTAGACTGCAGTGTCCTTTCACAACAGACTGAAGTGGAAATATATTTGCAGTTTTTCTTAAAGCATCCATGGCTAGCAGTGGCACAGAAACACAGAACAAACTTCTGCTACTTCCGCACCATTTAAAAATGATACTGATAAAATAATGGTAGATCTATAGAAAACTGTATGTTTTTATTAACAAAATTTTTAGTTGAGCCTACTCTAGCTAATAATTGTAATAGGCCCAAATACTATTCCTTCTTTAAGTCTGTTATTACACTTTCTTCCAGCCTTCCCTTTTGGAATTGCTCTTTAATCCAGTATAACCCTCGTTTTGCCATTTGACAGATTCTGCAGAATGTTGACTAGAAGAGAATAGGAAAGCTCCTTTCTTAACATTTGGTACAATTTCACTGTCCTTCTCTGGCCTGTAATGCTTAGGAACATTGTGCACTTTGTAAGCACTTCTCTCCATACTAGCCTATGAAATATCTCTTTAAGTTTCTGCTCTGTTGGATAGGATAGTCTCAATCAAACCACCTGAAGCTAGCACCTAACCAAAAGATATAATTTAGCATTTTACCAAGGTACCAAAATTAAAAATATAGGAAGTTTAGGCCTATTATATAACCCACATTCCCTACTTAATAATTTCCTAATTATTCCTTCCTTGTGAATACTTAACTTGTGAATATCTCCTCCTTTTTACATCACAAGTGTCCTTGCATACATGAGCAAGTTAAGCCTGCATTCATTCTACCCTGAGCAGCCATTTACTTACACTATTGCAAACAACTTTTTTTTTTGTGACTCCAACGTGCTACTTCCTTACTATAACACTATTTTCCAAACATTTATATAACAGTCAATGTTCAGGCAAGGCCACTCAAACACAGTGTACTAAATAAGTTCTATTTTAATCTCATAACAACTTTATATGTTGAAAATATACAGCTTCTTCTACCAGTTGTAGAGGTGTGCAAGGAATTTTTAAAACCGCCTATTTATGTTTCTTCAGAAACAAAACTCAGAGCTACACATGATGAAAGGGCAACAAATAACTACAACTGTAAACCAACTAAAACTATCTTACCATGTTAACTACAGCAGTCACTGTTACTTCTACTGAAACATGATTTTGAATAACAATAGCTGAATATAGGATTAAATCGTCTATGCTACATAAGTAATTTAGGAATCTATGTCCTTATGAACTAAGAAAAAAGGTCTTCAAGCATATCATGTTCAATGACCAGATTACCTCAGAAACTGGCCAGATACCTGGACATTTCAAAAGTATTTTAAAAAATTAGACCAGCGGAAGAGATGAGCTATACATAGAACAGGTTTCTTATTAAAAGAATATCAGCATTTTTTTCTTTTCGAAAGAGGGTATTGTCCCTGAGTGCTCCTTTTCTATTGCAGGATACAGATGTTGCTTCAGTTATACTCAAAATACCCTAAGAAAGCAATGGCTTGAGGGCTACAAATGCAGGACTCTGTTTCGAAATGGAAATGGATCTTATAGAAGTCAAAAAGCCTGTCTCTATCAGCAAGACAGGGGATGATCCACTACTGAAGATGCTACTTTAACATTCTAGAGCTGGGTGTTAACTTTCTGCTGCAGTACAGAATACCTCTTAACTTTCAGCAAGGTACTTTATGGCCAAATAAGACATCAGGATTCAGAAAACCAAAATGAGAAGATGATAGAATTAGACAGAATTAGATAGAACTGTGTGCTTTTGGAAAGTGTATTGCATTATTATTATTATTATCTGGGTTTCTAGACATGTTAAAAGCTGTGACACAGCCTCTCTCTGCTTCTACTTAATAAAATCCTAATTCATAGAGATGTTGCAAGGACATCTATATTTATAAAGGATTAGGGTATTTATCTCTCTTCCTATCCCAGGTATCCAAGGTAAAATTTATGAAACACAATGAGGAAAGTTTTTCCTTCCTAAAAATTGTGCTGGAAGTTTAACTGCATCTTCCAACAAAAGTATTAAGACCTTCCAAACGAAGCAAGCAGCAAGACTGAATGAAAGAAAATGGTTCCTCATACAACGTGCAGTTAAAGGTGTTGAAATTTTTGGCCTAGAAACATTGAGGATGATTAAGGATTTTATAGGTTCAAAGGGGGACTGAAAAGACCAACAGGGAAGAAGAAAAAAATCCTTTGAAAGGTGCTACACACCCAGAAAACAACTCTGGCTCCGACAGTCCCTGAGCTGCAAAGTGTCAGAGAATGAAAATATATGTGCACTTGCTGCGTTTTCCCATGCATCCATTTTCATTCAGTCAAACAATACTTCTAGCCCATGTACAGCAGCAACTTCTATACCTGCACAGAAGTCTTAACAAAATAACATGAATTAAGAATCTTTTCAGCTCGGGTCAATTCAACTTCCCTTTTAAAGTTCTACTTCAATGTCCCAAATAAAAATATTTATTGACTCTATTTATTATTTGGACAAACCCAAGTGCTGCCACATCCATTTGCTGGCATGGCTGCAATAAACACACTAAAATTAGGATACAAGATAAAATTAAGCACTTTGGCAATTGAACTTGGATTATCTCAGCACTGAATTCCTTGCCAGCAACGGACACAGCAGGAAAAAACAGTGTGAAATGCTTGCAATTGAGTTCACAAAAGTACAAGTAGCTGTCCACATGCAGAGCATCTTCTGTTGTGTCTCAAAACACAAGGAGTAAAGTACCTTTATTGTGGCAGCACACAAATAAGTAAAGCAACTGGCTATACTGATTTGTGTGAGGAATATTAGGGGGGAAAAGAGGAATATTAGGGGGAAAATAAAAAGGAATATTAGGAAAATGCTGCAGAATCGTATCTACCCATATCATTACAAAACTCTTTGTACAACCATTTGTCAAAGCCATTAAAGGCAAAACTGAAAAAAACCGCAAGGAAATCAAGGAAAGGATGCTAAAACATAATTTAGATGATTCATTTTGATAGCTTTAGTTTGAATTTAATGATTCAGATACACATATATTAGCATAAAAGTAATACATTTTTCAGCTTGCAAACATCAGACAGAAATATTTTAGTCCTTTTGGAGGGGCTTCCCCAAGAAACTGCTACTCGTATTTTGCTACTTCCCCATGACTGCTACTTGTGTATTTAAACTCAAGGGACAGGAACCAAATCTGTTGTTATGAGTGTTGTGGCTAGTGGAAATAGTCACACTGGTAAAATAGCAAAATATAACTGGGAAAGATTTTACTGTACTGAAAAATGCATATATATAATAGAGGAACACAATGGGAGGCCAAACAGATAGGCCTCTAATTCTCAGTAAGATATGGGCAAGTGTGAACAAAATGACAAAAATCATACAGAAGTACACAATGACCACATAAAGATGTATTTTATATCTTGTTCAATAGGAGTATTCTCAAGAGTTAAGATTCAGATGTATGAGACACAAATGTGTAGGAGTACCCAGAATTTCTGAGGTCCTAATTCATATGGGTACTTTTCCAAAGCCCACTAAAACTCATGGAGAAAAAATTTTTTCAGAAAAAAATTTTTAATCATTACTGTCACCATTTTTTCCAAGTTATTTAAACAAAATTTTCTTGTATTGTCTTTCAGACAAATTTTCTTTTCAAAGAACACTGTCTCAAGCAAGTTTAATCCATCTCCAGTGGGTTACAATTCCTCTTCCAACACTTTAACTGCAAAATTCTCATAGAAGACGTCATTTCAGCTTTGAGTGCCAGATTATCCTTGTTATACCTGAAGTGAAGCTGAAACCAATCCGCTATTTATTTCCGATGGGAAAGAGAACTGGGAAACGAGACCTTGAGGGTTTCGGGTTAGGGAATAAGAAAGTATCACATCCTAATCTTAAACTACTGGACAATGAAAAGCAAGTTGGATCCACGGGGTCTGGACTAGGACAGTATCTACTTCTGACAGACTTTGAGTCCATCCTCTGCTGCTGGACTAAGGCCTCTATGATAAACCACAACCGTGAGAGGGGCTGAAAGGCTGAAACCGAATCTCATGACACTGTTCAGGGGTAATGCATTAAAGGACTTTCAACCAGACCATTTCTATCCTTTTACTTCCATGATACATAAAAAACTTCTCAAGAAACCACAACCTCTAACTGCTTCCAAAGAATGGTGATAGGTGAAAGAGAGTCAAAGCTAATGACGACTGTACAAGCAGTTATTTCCATATTTCTCATCTGCAGGCTCCATTAACATCAGACAGCTTTCGAATTTTTGTCTAGTCCCTTTTTATTTTGTATATCTTTTAAGAGAAATCAGCAATTTAATGCTATTAGTGATGTACTCTCCTAAGCATGTCACCTAGCATGATGCCAATTTAGAGACTCAATTGCTTGAAGCACAAGTTGAAAAGAAAATAAGTGTTCAGAACCTGTGGGAAACATAGTATGCTACCCTGACCGCTTTTCGGTTTGATGCTGATTTGAGGCTCAGGGGAACCCTTGGAGGCTGTGTTAAACACTGCTGAATTAAACAGTCACCAGAAAGTGGCACAGTCTGGACTCAACTCCTGAACAGTTTCAGAACACTTCTGTTCTTTTCAGCAGCTCAGTCATATAGCACCTAAGCTCTGAAATAAAAATTGAACCATAAAGCTATGCAGCAGAGCAACAGAGCTCAGCACAGGCCAGGGCAAGATGACTTGAGCAGGTACCTGGGGAAAGCATACTTTTATAGGATTTGATGTGCATGGAGTAAATTAGGAGATATTTAAGCTCCAGTTAAATTCAGATCCTTTCCTCTAAATTTTGAAATCTCTGCCAAAACTTTAACAAATATTTAAGTTATATGTACACAGCAGGTGTAAATGAGGCCTACAATTTTAATCACACAAATTTGGGAGCACTTCAGAGTGCCTGCCCTGGCCAAGCAAACAGCAGGGCAGGGACTGCAAATTATTCTAAGAATCCGCATACAGATTTTGCTGCATTTCAGCAAAAGTGTGTTGGATTTGTTGCTTGTATGTATTCCAGAAATCAAAAAGGCGCTTTCAAAGAGTTGTCTCAAATATTAGTTCCCTCCTTCTCATGGGATATAAACCTACTATGTCACAGATAACTGCTGCCAATCAATATTACTAAAAAGCAATTATTCAAGGATGTTAAGGGCTAAAATTTGCATAATAGCTACTTAGACTACAGATCCAGCTGGATCAAGGTGCCTTCGAATGAAAAATATAAATACATACAACAAAATATTGGTGGTGCACACTTCAAGGAAGCTACAGTCTAAAAGACTGACTTGAAAGATAGATAAACATGACAAACAGCAGGAAAAAATTCTGAGATATGTCACAGGTTCAAGATAATATGAGAAGCCCCATAATTATGTGACTGTACATGTATGCAAGAAATACAAGATTTGCTTATGATGTCAGGAAGAGACGTTTTGCTCTTGCTCACCAATCAAGTATTGGATTCAATCTCTGTGCGTCAAAGGCAAAGCATTTGCACATGGTCTTGGACAGCATATTCCAAGAATAATTCACAGAAGGAATCAGGCACATATGAGCCCGGCAGGAAAGAACATAACATTAACCTTACTGATTTGCTCTAAACCTCTTCATGCAGCTGTTAATGAACAAGTCTCCAACACACACATGTAAAAAAGTCTGAAGCAGAATTTGGTGACACCCAGATTTGCCTTCCAGCACCAGGATTTGGTACCTATTAACCAGTTTGATGCATTTATTTATTTATTGTGAGCAGACTATGCCCAGAGATATTTGAAAATTACCTTTACCATCACGGCGTTTTTTCTTTTCAGGCCATACACTATTTGCACACTTTTAAAAAAACAACTTATTCATGTTTCTGTGCATGAAGACCTTGAGAGCCATTCCCTTCTATAATACGTGTTTGTATGCTATCAAGAAATGTAATTATTAAGTCCCCAAACTACTTGATGTATGCTGGCAGTGGCTGCTTAGGGACTTTATGTATTACTAACAGACTTGTCAATACTTCTGCTATACATAGTCTAAACTTGAATACTGAAAATGTTGATGTTATTTTGATCACTTTGATAGTTTACCAATGAAAAGTTTTCTTCACAGAAATAATTCTGGGTTTTCCCTTCCAAGTTTCTGAAGACACTGATAACTTCCATTACAGTCATCTTAAAATCTAAAGGCTGCCAGCATGCTGTTTTCCATTAGGCATTGGTATCTCAGCTACAGTATAAATAGCAGGATAACAGCTATTATCTTCATGTTATGAGGAAGTCTAGCTCTGAACTGGAAACAAAAGCAATTCTGGGCAAGCTGATAGTCTGGGGACCTCTGTGATACTGATCTCTCACGACTATACCACGGCTAGTATTAGCATACACAGAACCAACGCGTGTTCCTGCTTTAAGATTATATTCTTAAATCCTGCTACATGGCCTGAGCACCCTATGCCCTTCAGACACTTTTAGATGCAGTCTGTGTTCCCACAGCTTCTCATCCTCTGAATCTGTAGAAAGGGAGAAGAGCTATCAAACAGGCTTGAGAGTTGACTGAAACCTCTCAGGCAGAGGAATCTGCTGAGAAGGACCACTGCCATCCAGACAGGAAACCGGATTAGCTCCTGCCTATTTTGGCTTCTGTTGCTACTACCACAATAAAGGGTAAGGCAGACGAGGACACAAGGCCCAACGCAAGGCCCGAGGAGCCTCAAAACTGGAAAGAAGGGACTGTAGAAGGCTTTCTCCTGGACACTCATGCCCTGCACAGAGATGCCATCTTCCCCACAGACATTGCCATATTTCCTGGGTAGAATGTGACCTGTGTGCAACCAGCAGCAGTGCAGTTAACCACAGTATGGAAAGGAGCCAATACCTTTTGAGAGAGGTCAGAGGCTGAGCAAGGAAGATATATGTCAGGAACAGTGAAAGGAAAAAGCAAAAGTTCTGGAGCTGGAGGAGCCTGTAACAAGCATCTGAATTCTCAGGTGACTGTGACAAAGTGTCATTTTTCAAGTTTGCTCCAGTGTTACCACCTGTTCTTTTATTTCTATTTAATTGTATTGTTCAGCCTTCTGAATTCTAATACTTACTGCTACAGAAATGACACAGTACCTTAATCCTTTTATGAAATAAGTTTTGACGGGTACACAAATGTAAAATGACACAGTTTGACCTTGGAGTTAGACACATCACTCCTTTAAAAAATATTATCGTTCCCCACTCCCACATTAATAGATATTTGGTTACAGTCCAGTGATATTAGCGGGATTCAGCTGCCATTTTTCTTTTTCCTGGAATACCAGGGGGCCAAATTATTCACTGGCATAATTTCAACAAATTCAAGCAGACGATTCCAACAGGGAATTAAGCCATAGGCACTACAAGGCAAATTCTTTCCATCACTGAGCCACAAAACAGCGCAGATTATTAACACTGCTTCCCCAAAGTTCTATCCAAATAATTCAGGACTTAATGCAAACCAAAAACTATCCTAAAATAATCAGTTCTACAATGTTTAATCAGCTGAGAAATGACCAGTTCATTTTCTTGGACCGACAAGATGCTTTGTGATTTTCTGTGTGTTCCTGCATGTATTATTTGTTAGCAAACATTGTGTATTCTCTTTTAGTAACAGGGAATAATTACTGAACCTTATTTTAAGCAAAAAAGGAGAACTATCCCCTTCAGAGAATACATATGAAATACAACAAAAGACATGAAGAGAGAAGCTGTGTTTGAAAACATCATTTTAAACATGCTAAAATTACTCTTGAGGTCTCTAAGTGGAAAAAAAAAAACCAACCAACAAAACAAATTTTAAAAACCCCTGAAATCACAAAACCCCAACCCTCACACCAAACAAAAAACTCATAAACAACAACCAGAAATTCAAAGCATGTCTAATAGCATGGTCAACGATGATTGCTCTATATTGGACTCACAATGTAATTCACTCATAATTTATAAAGAAAAAGTATGCAAGTCACCTGTTCGCTGAAATGTGAGCAGCCCCGAGAGAAAGCTCACAGCTCTGCCAAAAATATAAACAGCCTTTGAAAGCTGCTTGTTAATAAAAGGGTAAAAGGACATTTGCAAATAAATCTTCATAGACAGACTTCTTCAGACAGCCTGTACAACTGCTGTAACATATTTATAGAAGGTTGCTTCATGGTCACAGAAATACTAAGTATACTAACCACTGGCAAAGCATTGCCCTGAGACCTAAGCCAAATGAACTCTGACAAAGATGGAAGTATTCAGGCACACACTTCTGCAGAAGACTACCAGTTTGATTACTGTGTCAGAATTACAATAAACTTAAAAGGGGAATACGAAAGAATTTCTTTCTCCCTGCTTCCCACATATCTCTCCCTACTCCCTAACTACTTCTGACAAAGATACCACTAAAGCCTTTCTTTTGTCTTTGTCTCCGAGAAAGATGAGACAAAAGAAAGAAACATTAAAACATTCCTAGAAAAAAGGCAAGGCAGTAGTCAGGGGAAGAGGGCAAGATTTAGAAGACTGAGGTTTGTAACTCAGTAGTCTACCACGGACCTCTTGTGAGCTCCTCACAATAAGCCAGATGACCATTTTCAAAAGGATATTTAAGTGCCTATCTCCCTGTGAAATCAATGGGACTGGGATAGTGGGATTCCTCTGACGAGCTATGTTGAGGATACACCTGGTGGAGGTAACTGGGCTGGCAAGTGGCAGGTTGAGATGCAGATTGAAATGCAGACTGAGCTCTGCATGGGAGCTTAAGACAGGAGACCATGAAGTGCCAAGCCTTTGGAATAACAAAGGGAATGAAGACGTGTGATGCCAGCCAGGTGAACGAACATTGAGAGATACAGCAGGAGCTGGAAATTGCCAACCTTTTGGAGAACAAAGTAGATGAAGATCAGTGACGCCAGCGAGGTGGATGGACATGGAGAGGGGCAGGAGCCGAAGACTCAGAGGAAGAGCGAGACTGGAGCATGGAGAAACAGTGAGGGTATAAAATCCATGGGTTTCCTTTGTTGAGGCTCCTCCTTAGAGGCACCAGCTCGGGCTGTTTCTGTGTTCCTGCACCATGAATAAATGGCTTTATGGAAAGAGTCATCTGAGGCTCTGCTCTGGGGAAGCTGGGGTGGATCGGGGAGGGACACCTGGTCTGACTGTGTGAGTGTGGGATGTGCAGGGAGTCAAGCGGGCACCTGTCGGGTCACTGGAGCCTCCCACAGTGAAGGGGCCTTGGTCCCAGCAGTGAAAGTCTCTGAGTTGGGAGTGCGACTGCCAGAGAATCCAGAGAACGGGCACACTGGGAAAAAGAGAACTCTTTAACAGCGAGTTCTCAATTTCTTTGTGTCTCATTCCTTTACCTGTAAAAGAGAGGAAATACCCCTTTCCTACCTCACTTGCATGTTGCAATTTGAGTATTTACGGACTCAAAAGAGCTCAGATGCACTACAGCTGATAATCCCAACAAAGAAGTTAATGTACTGAACCAGATATCTCTCCTTTCACGCGCACGAAAACTTAAAACATACTCAACAAAGAGAGAGAAATTATTATTTGGGGAGAAATCACGAAGAAAACATTAAAGTATAACTGAACAGTATCTTAAAACACTGTCCAGAATCAAAATGACTTAGCACTCAAACACTGACTTGGTAGAAATGGCAGATTTTTTGCACAGTCAAGGCATCCCCTTGAAAACGCCTAGAAGATAAAGTGTTTTAAAAAGGCAATCATTTTCCCTTTTTATGATTTGAAAAAGTGATTCTTTTTTTTCCCTCTTCATAAATTTGAAAAAGAAGCCAGATATATTGAGCTTTAGCAGAATACAGTAAAAAAAAATACACAAACTCTTGTTATGGTATTCCTCCTTTCAAAAACCTAT
Source organism: Falcunculus frontatus (assembly GCA_013398115.1). Lineage (NCBI taxonomy): Eukaryota > Metazoa > Chordata > Aves > Passeriformes > Falcunculus > Falcunculus frontatus. The sequence continues at coordinate 1,636,725 of VZRV01004991.1, read as the reverse complement.
TTAAGTAACTTCTAAGGCTACATTGGGAGGTTTTTTTCACAAAGTGAATAATCTTACTCTTGACCCCATCCTATACAAACTAAGTTTTTTTCCACTCTTTCTGAGAGAGAGAAAAATTAGTTTTCTGAAAGCTATTTGGCTTATTACTGTTGCAGGTTCACGTGGAGGTCGGATTTTCTTCTCCAAGCAAAAGAGTAATGTCTGGCTTCTCCAGTCCAACAGCCTTCTTAGATCTTAATAACCTGAATATCTAGAGATGTCTACAATTTATTTCTCTTTACTGGGACCAGTGAGTTCCTCTTCAAATAGACTCAAACTAGAAAATAATCCCTTGCCACAAACATAGAAAAGTGAGCAGGCAAACAAGTACCACTCCAAAATAACTCTAAAGATTACACTGGTGGTTGAAGGCACTCTCCATTGTCATTATGCTTACATATAGCAAAGTGAAACTGCAAAAGCTCGTGCTGTACTAAGAATCACATCATTTTAACTCTGAGGCATAATTGTCCCAATTAAACAGTGGAATATGATGAAAAAACTATTCATTTAGCCCCTTCAGATTGCTACTTCTCAACAAGGAAATTTTCTCTGAAAAAGTTCACTTTTCTCCTCACAGACACTCTTACCACCGAGCAATTAAAGGCTCAACAGTCATTCTTCTCTACTTGTTTGTTCCCGGAATTGTTCAAAAATTCTTCCTCAGGAAGACAGTGAACAAAAGAAATTTCAACCTGAAATTTATGGGTATATGATTCTAATATATTACAAGCAATACTCATCTTTAACAATTTATGTATTATATTATGACAACACAGCAGGCTGCATTTAAATGCAAAGAAAGCTAAAAAAAACTACAAATAAAAGTTGAAAAAAACTCAGTCTAACTGGCTTCCATTCAACTTTGAATTTAACCAATAATCTAGTATTCAGTCTTGCACTTACATTCAATTATGACTAGCAATGCTTTGATATATTTAGTGCAAAACATGTGATATATCTTGTGTTATCCTTTCTTTTCATCTTATATCATCATCTCTTGTATTTCAATATAAAACAGCAAATGTGTTTAGTCCCTTGTGGAATTAGAGAGGCTGAACAAACATTCCACATCCTGTTGGCTGTTTCTATCCAAGCTTTGCTAATGATGACAAACCCTTTGAAGTTACTGTAGCTCTGGGAGAGACAGACGGTCTTTATGGAAAAGCCAGCATTTCAGAAAAAATTAAAAAAAGGATTATTTTTTTCTTAATTGGAGCCAAATTACAAAATAAATTCCTGATTTAAATCTGCTGGTTATTCTACAGTACCTCAAACACCAAGTTTTTATTACGGACAACTCTGGGCACTATTGCAGCTCTAGTAAAGCTCAGGTTGAAATGTCAAGGATTCTGGGATGTACTGGATGAGACTCTATTCCAGTAGAAATGAGCACTCACTTAAAATCCTGTCAGAAAAATGCAAAATAAATTTTATAAAACTCTCTGCACATTTTTGATATGTAGATCCAATAAATAATAATTTATCTGCAGCAGTCATCTATTCCATTCTGCCAATTTAAGATTTCTGTCTTAATATATTTTGCAGTTTTATCTAATCCTTATTTAATCTAAATATTTTCCATCAATGTCCTATAGTACTATCACAGAACTAAATACATTTCAGTTCATCTGAGCTTTATCTGAAGTCCACATTATCTGCACATCTCAGTCATTCACATTTGAAAATTTAATCTTAAAGCTCTTCTGAACTTTTTTCAAACTTTAGCTGCTCAGATAAAATCATTGATGGAAATGTTATTTCCTTCCCTCACTTTTCTGCATTATTCTGCTTGGATGGGATACAAAACTCAAAGCCAGTAGTCAATTCTGAAAGTACAGCAGCAGTCCACACAGAGACACAGACTACTCAAAGCACAACTCCTGGGTGCTCCACAGACACCGACTGAGTCAAGACAATCTCCCAATACTTTCTGAAAACAGTTTTCATTCTACAAAAAATGCTGATTGATCAGAAGGCACCTGTATCAAAGACTGCCCTGCTGCAATTCGTATTTAGTGTACCACATTGTTGTGTTTTTCAGGATGAAAGTGCAGTGAAAAAGATGCGCATAAAACTGAAGTAGAAGAGTCTGAGCAGAAAAAGTAACCCTGATGTAAAGTGCTAGAAAGACATAAAATCAAGCCAAAGATTCTAGGCCAAAACTGCTAACATTTTTCTCACATTAAAGAAACTATTATGTTAGAAATACACTAGCTTAAGAAAGGGTTTACGTTCACTGTCTTACACATAAGAATACAAACGCTTATTCTTAAAATCAAGGTAATTCTGGCTTAGTCACAGAGCTGTATGCAGAATGATTCTGCCCTCTTCTCTACGCTGCTAAGAGCACAAGAGCATCAACATACACAGGAAAATAACAGGAGACCCCTCACCTTTATTCTGTTTCCCAGCTGTTCTCCCTCACCCTCCCCTAAGCCTGATGGTATTGCATGAGGACTCCCTTTGCAAGTGAACAATCCACTCTCTGCATGGACTGTGGAAGGCACCATGGGTTGGGATGCAGGTGCAGCTCTGGACACGCTTACTCTGCTCCACAGTCAGCAATCACACACACAGTAATAATCCGATGCTCTTCTATCTCACAACTTCAGCACCTTTCACACAGCTGTGCCTTCCCTATGCAGTGCAAATAGTTTCCAGCCTCTGCAGAGAAACAAGGCTTAAATGGTTTGAGGACAAAATTGCTTCCTTATATTCTGCACTGAGTCCTGCTAGGCTGAGTTTTGAGGAAGTAAGAGAGATTTCAAACACCTGCTGTCAGAAATACTCTCTTTTGATACACGAATAAGATGCCAGAGCTGTCAATCTGGCACCTCTTGCCAGCATGGAGTTTATTTTTTAGGACAGTTGTAACAAACGTAATGTAATAAGGTACTAAATCAATCATCCGTATTTTTGGCCCCTGTTGTTCACATGCTAAGCTGTTATAAGATAGCTGGTTATATAACTACACTTTTAACCCTTAAACTCCAGACAAGACCAACCATAGAGACACACGAATAATCAGGCCTGAAGGACAGTGTTTTATCCTACACTGCCAGTCTAATTCTACAAATTACATTTATTTTTCATTTTTCTTGCCAAGTGGAAAACATTACCCATGGGAAGTAACTTAAACATTAACTTCCTTTCAAAATTCTTCAGATTTTTTTTTTTAATTCTCAATATTTTGCATTGGATCTTAACATTTTTGATCCCCTTCCTGCCTGTTTCTCTTTTTTCTGCATCAAAAAGCAGAAATGTCATTCTTTAAAGAAAATGCGGGGATGTAAGACAGAGAAGGACAGTGAGAAACAAAAATGGAAGAGATTAACAACTCCAAAATGTTATGTACTTTATGCCCCCATAGATGCCACCTCTTTTTTGATATTATTGAAGTTTTACTAATTGAGGGTGACATCCTATTAATAGTATGGGTGAAGCTAGTCAATGCAGGAAGGGAGACCAAAAGTAGCATCCAAACTAGGAGATCAGTAGAGACCAGCAATGAACACAAAAGTGCTTGGAGCCTCGGCAGCTGTCCCCAGCTCCCCAGGGGGGAGCAGCAGCTTTCAGCAGCTTCCTGTGGTTTCTTCACTGTAAACATGTGGGAAGGAATATTGAAGCATCCAGGTCTTATGACCACCTCTACAGACACACAGAAATGCAGTACAAGGTGCTATAAACATGGAAATGTTCTCTGCTCAACCCATTCTGATTACTACTCGTACCTTTCACTTGCTCCTTAAGTAAAATCTGCCGTAAATCACCCCTTGCCTTATCAACTGCAAGCAGAAATTGCAACAAAAATTACAGAAGTCAACAGAAGAGTATCTGGTGCCCAGTGAAGCCCATCATGCCTCTCTCATGGCATCTTAAATTTCTTTTGTTGTCATGACAGCTGGAAACCTTGACGTCAATTACCTACTTAATATATTTACATCGCAAATTGACCACAGTGAAATGTAATTTGTCTCTCAGAAGCCAACGGAATGAAGTGAGCCCATAATTCATAAATTCTTCCTTTCTACTGTAAGCTCACAGAAACAAAAAAATACACCATGACACATTTTGAAATCAGTTAAAGGTAAGAAGTAGATGTGTTTTGATCCAGGTATTGTCATCAAGTCTGGAATTTAAAAATGCCTGAAATATATGTTAATGTATAATACTGTCAGGTCAAATGCGAAAAACATAGTAAGAGGGTTTAGCTCCTTTTTAAATACAAGCACTGCTTATCCTGCTACTCTGAAGGAGGCAAAGGCCCTGTGGAAAAACACAGCAAAACACAGGCTTGTGAAATTAAGAGTTAGTGTCATACGATTCATTCCAATGAGGCACAAGTTACAAGCTGCCAACAGCTGGGTTTTATGAACTTCTAAGGTTGACCTAAAAGCTCATACTTATTACGAATCTACGTTTTTACTGCACGTCAAATGGCTGCATTAACTTGCCTCCTACACATCATGCATACACCTGCATTCTGTTTTTTTAATTAAATCTGTGTACTTTTTTATACCAAAAATTGTTATAAAAGTGACCTTTTACTATTGTTGCAGCACTGGTTGTAAGTTACCATTTTCTCTGCTTTATTACTAGCTGCCCCCACTTCTAAAAAACCCAAAAACTCATGCAAATTCAGGTATATATAAGTGATAACTTTGAAGATATTTTTAGAAGACATCAATTGCCATGGTTTTGTATTGATTAACTCTGTGCTTACTGATTCACTCAAGTTTTTACACCATTAGCAAACTGAAATTAGTGTTTATGGACAGGCATGCATTGAGTTAGAAAGGAACACTAGAATCAAATGAAAAATTAGACTTCAGAGAACTTATGACTGACTTAACCTGATCACTATTTCTGGTATTAAAGTTAAGTGGAGAGCCAGTTACACTCTGACATGTTATTACAAGCAATGAAAGCAGCTTCAAACTAAAAAACTTACATATAAGAGTCAAATAGAAAAAACCCATATAAATTCATAATAATTCATTTGAGTCAATATGAGAAGCAAACACTGAGACATCTTCTTTTAGGGTATTAGGCTCCCCATTTAAGAGTAGATTACCTTATCACAAGATTAAAGGAGATGAACAGTTTCTGTCTACAGACAAAAACAGAGGGATTTGTCCCACTCTAAATGATTTTCATCAAATATTTGGTTACAACTGCTCTTTCTAGATGGATTCTACTTGGCAAATGTTAATCCAAAGACCATGAAACAGATTCAAATAAATCAGAGAGAATAAAGTATAATAAAAAATGAACCAGAAACTATATAAACGAAAAACAGTCAAGTAATATTTTGGTTTCATCCTCTAAGAAAAAAAGAAAAAAAATTACAATAAACAATGACCTCTTCTCCTGTATCCAGGTTAGTTTGAGATTTGGGGGTTGTGATGTTCGCTCTCTGGAGTGCTCCTGAAAGAAAGAACTGCTGGGAACACACCTAAATAAATTCAACTATCCTCTCACAGCAAGATGCAATGCTTTTGTCCCCTGTATCACTTCAGCTCTTGGACTTACCACTGGGTGATGGCAGGACCTTTGAACTCACAGCACACTGCACTTCACTGGCAGTCTCATGAATCTATTTCTGCCAGCCCATAGAGCAGTTTCAACTTGCTGTTGCCATGAAATCCCAGGGCTCTGCAGGATCACCTACACTAATGAGGAGCTTGGGAACACTTAAGAAAATTTCTCCGAAATATGTTTCTGGGTTTTTTTTTTTTTAGAGAGAAGAATGGTGTTGTCCCAGACTAATACCTAACAGTCCTCTCAGATAAACATCCCAGCACATCAAACACCACAGAAGAACAGGAGCAGGAGCACAACAGTACCACTGCAATGGGTGCAGAACAAAACCAGGTGGCAGAGCAAAAAGCAGACCACAGATATAACAAAATATTGAATTAGAGATCTAATGGTACCCAATAGACTAAAACTGGATCAAATAATAAATAAAACCCATGGCACAGAGAGGAATAAACAAATTCAAGAAGGACCTACAGCACTCCATAACCATGCTGAATCAAGGCGGTAATCGCATAAATCATGATGTAGGGCTACAGGTAAACTCAGAGTGCTTTGTGACCACTGACCACTTGACTTCCTTTCACTTTCTAGCAGAAGGGAAAGGCCAATTTATTTCACCTAAGTACAAAGGGCCTTTTATACTTAGCGTAAGCATGCAATTATTCCTCGAATTTCAGAAATCAAGCCATTTGACAGGGGGAAAATGGAAAAACCCATACCAAACTGGTTTATAGCATTTTTGTGGGAAAATATATTCTCAATCATTTTACTAGAATACAAAGGAAGGGAAAAGTTCCACATATTTGTCAGTTGTACTAAGAAATCCCTAAGCTTAATTAAATGGTTAACTCAGAAAAGCTTTAATACTATATGTAAACTGTAGATATGCAGCAAGCACCCTGAAAGACTTCTCTAAGTATAGAATCTACATGTTTAACATAGAAATGGAATTGTTACTACACATAAATGTCTTTCAATATACTAAAATAGAAATTATGAGCATCATATAGGTCAGGAGGGAGCAAATAAGCTGAAGAATTATCGCACACTAATTTAATTTTCCAGTAATATAGAGTCCATTATATAGTCAGTATCAGTGGTGTAAGGTCTAAATTAGATCACACTAGGAAAATACCTCCTGAATTTGGATTTGGGAACTGAAAGATCTCAACAGCCTTGTGACAGAAAGAAACTTACCCACTTAACCAAAGCCTCCCAGTCAGACACTCGAAAGTGGTCAGAATCTGGTGTTAATATTGCAGGTCAAGAAATCAAATTAGACTATTTTTCAAAGATGCAAAGAATTTATGTATCTACCCCAAAACCTAGTGAGAACAAAGGGCTTGGAATCTGTAAAAATAACATACTTATCCAGTCTAGTAATGACGGTAGGAACTCAAACTTGAATAACTAAAGTGAAATTTTGGTTAACGGAGACATGATTGCATCCCTAAGGTGTTGTTTTTCTTGTTTCCAATTTCATCAAAATTGCTATAAATCTATTGTGCTGGTTTTGGCTGCGATAGGGTTAATTTTCTTCATGGTGGGTAGTAGGTGGCTGTGTTTTAGATTTGTGCTGAACACAGGGTTGATAATGTAGAGATGTTTTTGTTATTGACGAGCAGGCCTCACACAGAGCCAAGGCCTTTTGCTGCTTTTTGTACTGCCATGCTGGGGACAAGACTGGGAGTGAACTTATGAGGGGACACACCTGGGACAAGTGACCCCAAATGACCAAGGAGATATTTCAGACCATACAGCTTCATGCTCAGTCTATAAAGTGGGGGCAAGAAGGCAGAAGTGGAGGGACGTTTGGAGTGGTGGCATTTGTCTCCCCAAGCCACCATTACGTGTGATGGGGCCCTCCTCTCCTGTAGATGGCTGAACACCTGCTTTCCCATGGGAACCAGTGAATTAATTTCTTGCTTTGATTGCACGTACAGCTTTTGTTTCCTCTATTAAAATGTCTTTATCTCAACTCATGAGTTTCCCAGCTTTTACCATTCCAGTTCTCTCCCCGATCCCACTGGTGGGGGAGACAGCAAGCTGTTGCATGGTATTTGGTTGATGGCTGGGGTTAAACAATGACAGCCATTTAGTTGGGAGAAATTAGTGATTTCATCATGTAGAATAACTGACTGGATATGTGATAAATGAATCCAGAAATTATTTTACCAATAACTCATAACTGTAGGTAGGTTGCAATGAGGGTATATGTACAAAGTAGACCACGACAGGTAAACAAGATCATTTGTGTGACATAAAACTATTGTATAGTACCATTAAATATTTCCAGTTTAAACAGCTGGAAGCATAAGCATAAACTCTTTGATATCCGGGCAGTATCATTCAGGGACTTTGCAACTATGGAAAAATTGTTTCTAAAACAGGAACTGAAGTAATACTTTTTATAGCAGCTATCCCACTCTAAGTCAGCATTTGATACTAATTTTAAAAATATAAATTGCATTCTGGATTGTAGAAAGATCTTGATGGGAGGCAAAGACGTGACCTTCCACATAACATCCTTTTTGAAAACATAACTGCTTCCACAGACATAGTGTGAAGGGCTGCTTGTCATGATCTTGGTTTCAACACCATGCCATAAATTCCCCGTGTCCCATTAGGGACACTCACTCCATTTTCTTTTACCAGAATGAAGCAGTTAGGACATAAAATCCTTTCACATTTAAAATGAAAATAAACACGAAATATCCTTCCCCTTTTATTTCTTCCTCTCTGGCAACTACTCCTAAGGCACATGGCTCTACACATGAACCATCGTCTACAGCCTGCTCTGAAGACGACGTTCTGGATGGCACACTCAACAAAGTGATCCATGGTAAGTGTTAGAGACACACTGAAGAATTCACCCTACTTCCCTTACCTTCCTATAATTACTGACATGCTGAAGTTGGCAGCTTCTTATACCATTTATCTACTTTCTTAAAATGTGTTAAGCAGTGATATAAAGCCTTCAATTTTTTTTGTAAAATTTTGTGAATTGTGGAACTGCAGCCACTTCTTTCCTTTTAAAAGAGTCCTTTGTATGCCCAAATCCCACACAGAATAAGGCATCAAATTTAGAAGAACAGATGAAAATGTCTTGTCTGATTTACTGAAGCTGTCACTTAAACTCATCAGCATTCTAGAGAACACTGTATTATTATTTAAAAAGCCCTGCAGCAGCACTAACAAAACACCTCTAGGGTATCGCTCCTCAATAGAGCTATATGGCAGGTTATACAGAAACCCAGCTCTTACAGCAAGCCAGTCACGGTCAGCTGTTCCTCCATATTCCCAATGTAATAACAGTCCACAGAAATAAAAAGAAAAATGGACATGGGGAACATATTTGGAGGGGAAAAAAACAAAAAAGAACCCCAAACAAACCACGAAATAAACGAAAACCCACCTCTCCAACCCTCACTAATACAAATTAGGTATTTTACCAGAACAAATACCAAATAATACCAAAATAATATCCCATTACAATGATATGCAGTAACATAATATTTCAGATTTTTCAGACAATTACCTTAAATACTTCCTGCTCTGCCCAAATTAACTTAAACACATCAGAAAATTAACTGGCTGGAACAGAGCAAAGAGTGGCACTATGCACAACAAACACAGATATTGTTTTACCTCTTGAGAGACAATAATGTGATTTTTGGGCTTTTGTGGCAGTTTACTAAGTCTGCCAAAGGACTGTGAATCTGAGGGTAGGGATCAGACAATTCTATTACATTAAGCTAATAGCAGTAATAAAACAATTTCCAGTATTTTTACACAGATCTCTGTTTCATACTACAGAGTACAGCAGAAAAGGTAATATTACATCTCTAACAGGATTCATAAAATCATATTAACAAACATTACCCAAAAGAGTAGGGTTAAATCCTGTAACCATTCAGTATCTTCACCACCTTCCTAATGGAATCATGAATTTTCTTTCAGACAGTAAGAGTGCCAATCTATCTTAAAACTTTAAAAATCCATTTCTGCTCCCCAGTGACAAATTGGTTATTGAAACAGTTGGGTTGGTGTGCAAATGACACTCTGATGTTAGATATCCTTCCAGTTCTTGAAAACATAGAAGCCCTTTAAGCTTCAACACTTTTACTATATTTTCTAGAGAGCTAATATAGGAAATCATCAGGAAAACAATCTGGCTACTGGCTTCAATTGCATCCCAGCAGATCTTTTTAAAGCCCCGAAGTACGGAAACTGATTGTGCCTGGCACTGCTCTGGCTAACCCTTGGGAGTTGGGAACATGTTATTAAGTTTAATTTGCCCATGTAGAAAAACTAGTTCTGCAGCTGCTGCTATAATTTAAACTTACAGTGCCTGAATTTTAGCTTTTGATTTTAAGACACTTTGCTTTGATTCAGAAAGAATAAAGAAGAGTGAAAATCACTATTTTATTCTGCCTGTCAGTGAGCTAAGGAAAAAAAAAGGTGGGGTGGATGGAGAGCATTTAATGTATTAATTTCACTTTCACTCCCATAAATGTACACCACTCCCAATTTGACATGGTAAAATAAACTATTTAAATATATGTTCCTAAATAATTTCAGTGTCCACCAATACAAAACAGGCAACAATAAACCTGTATATCTTCTGTTATTAATTTTTGTAAAGTGTGCATTACCATAAAATTACTGCGAAGTCTCTGCACACTTTCACTTGTTCATATTTCTCAAGAAATAAAATTAGCTTCCCTTGGTTTTGGAATTTAATAACAAAAGATACTTAGTAGATTTATCTTCAGCTATGTCTGTAAAGCCATGCTGCTTCTCTCAGGCTCTCCATGCAGCTCTTCTCCACATCTGTGCCACATGCTGCAGTGCCCTCGCATGGACATGAAACACCTAACAGGAGAAGGAGTGATACCATCCAAACCTGGGCGAGCACATCATTGCATCCCAGACCCATCAGGTCAGAGAGAAAGCCACAAGGGAAGTTCTCATAAAGGCAGCTGACTGCTACCTCACATCACTCATTAGTGTAAACGTTCAACTTCCTATTCACAGTCATTGCTGAACTCGCAGAATTTTAGATAAAGGCAGTGTGTCAAAACTGTTCCAGGGCCAAACTGATTCATGGCCAAAGCTTCCTCTCAGAAATTTCAGCTTCAAAATCATCACCGCAACTTTCTTAAGCTATTCTACCCTCTGCAAGAAGTGTCTTCAAATCAAGTCCTAGCTATTCCAGTCTCCACCGTTTCATACCCACAGGCAGTGTAAAAACCAGGCTGTGTTCTTTTCTGGAAGACACTACATTAACTCTTTCAGCAACTTATACAGCTATTATCAATTTGAAGAAACAAATAAATTTGTCTTCTTAAAATTCATCTTCTCAAAGCAATAAAAGAACTAATAAACCCAATAGGAAAACATTAACAAAACTGCGCAAATATTTATGACAGACAATCAACATATCCAGTTGCATAAATGCTATTTTATCCAGAGAAGAAAAACTGTTTAAGTAGATCTTTTTTAAATATGAGAAAAGTAAACAATAATTTAAAAATAACCAAGCACAGCCAAAGCATTCATGTAAAGGACTAATGCCATTAAAGAAAATTTAAAGTTTTATAGTAAGCCTGGAACACAACAGCTACAGTTTCATAAAAACTTGCAAACTTAATGTAGCAGACAACCACTGGCTTGGCCCCTTCCCTAAAATGCATATGTTGTACCTGTCACAGATCACCCAGATATCAACAGAACAGGGTCACCTTTTATAAATGTTTAAGTGCTTTATTCCAGTTTTGGCAATAATGCAATAAAAGTTGTTTAAGAGTTTAGCATCTGAAAGTAATCACTTTGTACAAAAAACTAAATTTAGTTACAGAAAGTTTAAAGGTACCAAAACACTTAAAACAGAGAGAGCACTAGCATAACTGTACACTGAAAATCAAACAAAATGCTTTATAAACCTACTATTACAGATCTTGAGGTAAGTAATAAAACCTCAATAGAAGTGCAAATGATAAAGCAGTTTTCTGTAATTCATATTTTTTCCTGTGATCTGCATTATTATAAACCATGAACAACTGGACAGCCCTGCAAGTAGAAAAAAGATGATCTGCTGCTCGATAGCAAGTCAATTATTTGGATCATATTTTCAGTGCAGTCCATTTAAAGCACCTCTCATTATATTCAGAAGTAGATAGATTTGTAAGAATTTTTTTGGAAACTGAAAGTTTCTGACATGGTAACAGAAATAGATCTAATGACTCTACCGGTTAAAGAGAGCATCTGGGACTTGGCTGACTAAATTTAAGCCACTTGAGCAGGCTGTAAAAGGACACACAGCAACAAAGGTACAGGATATTGTGATCACAACATAGGCTACTCTCGGTGAGTTGCACATGCAAATTCAGTTATTCAGCGTGCTAATTTCCGTTTTGTGTTTTGGCATAGAGCATAGTTAGAGCAACACATACATACAGAGGTATTCCATTTATACCTATAGGTGTGTGCATGTGTGTGTACACATGCATATAATGTGTGAAATACGGTAACATTCAGCAAAATTTTTCAGAACAAGGAGCACAATATTCCCAGGTTGAACCACAAAGTCAATTGTCTTCACTTCTAGACTCAATCAAAAACAGGGCAAGTGAATCTCACCTTTAGACTTGTTTATTTATGGACACTGATACTATGTTTCCTTTCAACATATATTTTGTAAACTAATCAGACACAGGGAAACTTAACTATGAGTTTCTAGTAAAAACTTCATATTAAAAAGTGTAACAATTTGAAGCACTGCTATTCTAAGGAAAAGAACTTAATTCTAGTAAAGAATTTACTGTCTCAGTGTGGGGAAATTACAGCTAATGCTCAGGCATTATTTTCTTTTTAAGCACTGATTCTGTTTTCTACATTAAAATGCAAAATGTCTACAGCAGGCATTAATTATAAAAATAAGTAAAATGCAGTAAAGGAGTTAAAATGAAGATTTTCATTTAATTCTATATTCAGGAGCCAAAACCAGATTCACTAATTGCAATTAAAAGATATCTTTCTCCTTTGCATGGAAATGAACCATTTTTGGAACCAGACTCAGAGAATGTGGCAAAAGTTCAGATAAGACAAGTAAACCTTTTTAGTTGAGTGAAAAGTACACTTAGAGTAGCCAAGCTGAGTATAAATACATCTAATTAATTAGAAAAAATATTAAGACAAGTCTCTGCCATACGCACGCTTGAAAGACAAAACACTACGCAGTTTTCCTGTTCATATATCAAAAATATAAGATGTTAATATGAAATTATGGAAAGCACTGTAGGTTGAACTAATTTCCACATGCATAAAACCTAAACATGCAGTACCTATTTGAGTTTTCATTCTTTTGACCTGAGGTTCTTCAAAACTACTTCAAGGAAGTCCCAATGAATTGCAAGAGGAACCTTATTAGATTTGAAAGATTATAGATTATGGGGGAACAGCTAGAATATTATCAAAGGGAAAGAGTAAAGAATGCTTTACAGCCCAAGGAGGTTGTAACTATCTTTAAGTATCTTCCACTTACAGCATTTACTCAGAGGTGGCACTTACAGAAAGATCATATTTCTAGCACTGGACAACAGATTGAAACCTGTGGCAGATACTGGAGCTCATCTGGTTACCCATAAGATATTAATTCCTAAGGAAAAAATTTCCCACAAGGAGACAGGAAACCACATCAGACATCAAATGTCTTGTAAGTGACATGGGGGTTCATTGTGTGGGAACAGAGCACTAAAGATATTCAAGCTAGCATCTGTATCTAATTAAATGTGGATTTGAAGTTAAAAAGAGCAGCAACATTTATGTCAAATGCTGGTCAGTTTGGACTTACTAAGTGTGAAACTTAGGTGAGAAAGAGAAATGGACTTGGATTTTAGGTCATGAAAAAATTATATCCAGTAGACACATCAGGAGACTGCAAACAATTTGTAAAACTCTTCAGATTTAACAGGTTCCCCTAATGTCCCCTTGATATTACTCAAAACTATTCCTCAGAAGAACATATTCGCACAAGATTAACATTTTCATCCCCCATTGGAAGCATTCAAGGTAAATGTTATGCTGCGGCACAAAAAATAACTTTGAAAACACCTTCAAGTATACAGAGCAAGTGATACTCCAGCAAAACCTTTCAAGTATTCAATGGAAAGACAGTATCAAGTGACTTCTCATAAACCATGACCTAGCCTTCACATGCTCCTCATATTGAAAATGTTCTGAAAAACAAACCAGGCAAGGCAGTTCAGCAGGGAGCTCCTCTTACTTTTCAAAATCCAACCCAGAGTTAAATTCTTTAGCCTGATCCCATTTCTGTAGTGTACCTTATATGAATCACTGTGGTAGATGCAGAAATATTCCGGAAGTGTTGCAGGTAACTAGTTTAAATTCCCCAGATAAGGGAGTTTGAGTGTTGGGGTTTTTTGGGTGGGTTGGTTGGGGGGGTTTTCGGGTGTTTGTTTTATTTTTTTAAACTAAGTGCTTTCTCTGGGAATTTCGACATTCACAATTCTGTCAGCTATGCACAAAAAAAGTAGTTCTTAAATGCATACTTTTAGAAGGTAGTTCTGAAATGCACTTAATGGGGAAACCACAGCTTAGCAAAAACATAAGTACAGCCTTTATTTCAGAAAAGCCTTTTCTTAGCAACAATACAAGAATATTAACAAGAAATCATAGGAATATAGCAGGAATAACAAACTATAAAATGTGAATGGATCCTGTCACAGATTAAAAGTACGATTCAAGACAGAAATTCTCCTATATATCTATGCACCCATTTCTACAATCCCTAGAGCAGCTGTCACACAGAAGTCTCTGTTAGTGAGCAAAAAAAAAACCACTTAAACTGCAAAATTTATTCTTACATCATGTTTGAAACTTAGAGAGTCAAATAATAACATCATATTCCAAAAAAGCACACTTTGAACGAAAGCACACGGGGCAGATCTTTGTGGAACAGTGCAAAAATGTGCAGGACTCCCACGAACTCACCCACTCAGTACTGCTGTTAGAGATCACCGGTGACATGAGAAGATGGCAATCTCTGCCAAGGAAGGTTATTAGATTCCATTGTAATCAGGAGTAATGCTGGCCAGGAAGTATTAGCATATGGGTCATCAAAGGTTGTCTTTGGAGGGGCTTAACATTTTTGCTACATAAGCCAAAGCCAGCCAAGATAGCATTTTCAAGCTGTTATCTTTTACTCCAGAAATGCATCTCCTGTTCTACTATTAGCCCTTCAAATAATATTTCAGCAAGAAAGACTTATTCTCTCCAGTTTTGTCATGGACTATTTGTCTTTAGCTGATGTAAAAATAGGCAGCTTTCTCCTCAAAGCAACATAGTGCTACGTTTTAGACTATCAAGCTTCTTTTGACCCTTTCAAATGATAGGACTAGAAAGGAGAACTGTTAAGCACTTCACCTGTCAAAAAAAGCTAGACTTGTATTTCATTTTAATGTAGTCTGGCTGGTACCTTAATGTAATATATCTGTAAATCCCCAAGAAATTCAGGTCAGACTAGAAGAAGCACTTCTAGTTAGCCTACAAGTTAGGCTCTGGTACAAGAAATGCTGCATATTTAGAAAAACAATCAACCCTTGCTTCAGTGGTGGTGCTCACTAGCAGTGGCTAGAAATATTATGGTAAGAAAAGTGGCAACATCTGATAGTATATTCAATAAGGTATCCTGCCACAATACTTGTTTGGCTTTCAGAGAGATACAAGATTTCCTGTGGTAAAAACAGGCAATATGGCTTGAAAGGAAGAACTTGCATTCTTTTGGTTTTTTACTAGCACGAAAAGTAAAATAAAGAGCACTCAATCCAGAAGCTTTATTACCAATGGTATTGAGAAAGGAACCAGGGGAGTTTCCTCAGCTGAAGCAGTGCAATACCTATCAGAGTCACGGCTGTAACCTACAAAGCTGGGCTGTAAAACAGCATTCTCTTCTTCCCCATACTCTCTCTGTACTGCTGCCATTTAAACATGCTACTTACTAGAATGCACAGCCAGAGGATTAATTTTGGAACTCACAGATCTATCACAGAAATGCCCTGGTTTTTTGCATTTGTAAAACCACATCCCTAAGACTGACTTATAATTAATCTTACCCAGTCAGCATACTGAAGGTAGTAGAAGAAAAACCTATATTCTGGTCTCAAAAGAAAATCTCCATTTAAATCATCATATGCTCTAAAGAGAGTTTGTCTCCAAATACGATGTTTACCTTAGATCACAGTCTAGAAGACAAACAGTCCTGCTCAAAAAACATAGCTGTAAAGCCTGTTCGTAAAGTGTTCTTCCCACATTTCTTGCCTTTCCAGAAGAAGACTTTACAAAGCAGTGAACTATTTATAAATTCCTATTGCCAAAAGAAAAATACTTTAACATCCAATAACCTGTAAACAATAGCTTGACAAAGTGTGAGACACAAAGAAGGATCAATATAACCCTATTGGCAGAAATGCCAAACCTCCTTAGAGAGACAAGAAACGATGGATTTCAATTTATTTCCTAATAATAAGTGCTTTATTACTTAATTACCATCAATTTAACTTGTAACATCAAGAACTAATTTAGCTGGCATAATCATCACTAAATGATGAAGGTTTTTAATTGAAAATTTTATATTATTCCTCGCCACAGTATAAATGGGAAATAGATTGATTAAAGTATCTAAAATATTGTGTGAAAAAAAGAATAAAAAATATCTTTGTCACTTGCTCAGAATGGTAACTTGTACATCCACTAGAGCATAGGAATCCTGTTTCAGTCAAACAAGAGGAATGACTCCTGTGGAAGAAAAGTTGCTGCTGAAAAGATTTAAATTTCCAGAGAGTTCTCCTTTTCTTATATACTATTGTTCTGAAGATTACAATGAAACCTATTTTTTCCACTTGGGGACTTCTACCTCTAGTTAAAAGAGGCAAAATTGACGTCACTGTACCACAAATGTCTAGAAAATCAGTCACTTCAAAGAAAATTATCAAAAGTCATTCTAGAACGCAAAAAAGGGGCAAATATATTCTATTGTTCCCAACATAAGAAGCACCATTATTTCCAGTCAACTGTTTTTAAAGTGATCACTGATTTTTCCTGCATATCCCAAGTTTTAACAACAGTAAATGAAGGCATTTCCTGCAGAGCAGAAGAGAAACGCACATCAGGCAAAATATTTTCTCCATGGATGTGTAAATGCAGCAATAATCTCTAATCATTAAAACCTATATATCTCTTAAGTCTGTATAATCTTTTAATTAATTAGAAAGTATTTCTATTGCCTAGATATACACATCACACATCGAACAGTAATCAAGGAGAAAGCACACTATATGACTGTTGAGGAAGTTGTTAAAATGCAAGAGTATTTTTAAATATCCCAATAAATATAGGCTGAGTACAATTTTACAGTAAATAATTTCTATTATTTGCCAGAAGAACACACATACATATAATTAAAGTAAAAATAGAGAGCTTTTATAGTAACACTCAAACTTCTGATAAGCTCTTGACAGAAATACCACTAAAATAAACTGTGTTGATTTTGAATTGCTGACATGGAATGTACGCTAAGTACTTTCTTTTAAAATTCAAATACTTCACTGGATATTTGCAAAGGACTTTTAATTTTATGACTGACATTTTCTGATAGTCAAATATTACCTGAAACAAGCAAAAAAGGAAATGGTACTGTAAAATTAGACAGAAAGGAAGTAAATAAAGAAGAGTTCTGCTCAAACAGCTGTTACCAAAAGCTTGTGGAAATACACACAGTGAAAAATTATATTAATAGCAGCTGCATATGGTTTTAAAATCCGTCCATCCATTACAGTTAAATGGGCTATGTAAAACTGACGATAACAACAAGCAGCAAAAAGTCACTACAGTGACAGAAGCCTCTGTGCAGCAGCAGCAGACCCTCAGAGAACAAAGCTCTGAATGGCTGATGGAAGTGCGTGGAACCACAGCTCACTGGCATGGGCCCGAGTATTTGACCATGATTTTTTGGCATGTACAATTCAGCCTCAGATGAGTTAAACTACGTTTCAGAGGAGTAAAATAATTTATGAATACGGCTGGTATTGAAAACTTGTGCAGCTTCCAGTTCATAACCCTATCTTTACATCTCATAAACTGAGCATTATAACAAATGATGTAGCTTAGCTACAAATTTCCGCTCTTGTTCTCTGTGGGAACTACTTGCAATTTTATGTTATTATCCCTATCACAATGTACAGATCATAAAATAACATTTATGCTGTAAGTTATTCTGATGTCCTATGAGTGTTAAAATGTTTAATTTTTACCATGTAAAAAAAAATTTCCTTAACTTTAGCTTGGGGTTTGTCCATTTTGGGGTTGGAAGAGGTACATGAGTTTGTTTTGTTGGTTGTTTTTTAGGGGGGTTGTGGTTTGCTGGTTTTTGTTTGGGTTTTTGTTGTTATTGATCCTTTTGTCATTGTCTTAAGAATAAGAAAATCCTAAAACTAAAATTCACAGAAAAATTAGCTTAAGCAGGCACGCAGGTATTCTCACAAACCATTCCTGCGTCAAGGTTTGGGGAAAGAAACATAGTTGCCCATTCCATTTGCAGTTCTAGAAACATATCAATATAACCGTAGTTCTCTTCAGAACTTTATGACAGCAGATCTGCTAAGAAGTCAAAGTTTAATGTATATTACAAGCCAAACAGTCAGAAATTATTACCAGATGATACTTATTAAAGGATAAAATCCTTGAACAAAACCAAGTTTTACACTACTGCTTTTCAAAAGACTTAATTAAATATATAAAGGATTTTCATCACAGAGCTGTGGATAAAGAAAGAGAAGTGTCACAGTTTTTTATGAAAATACCTCGACTGGTAAAGTGAATTACCTGTCAGATTCGGAGTGTAAATGTCAGAGAGGCAAGCCATGACAACTGAAACCTGAATCATATATCCTTCACTCGAGTTCTGGTTGCCAGAAACTCATTGCAAGCTTTTGAGCAAGTCAGGACATGTGAATGTTTCATATTCCACACCTGCATTTGGGCTGGCTGAGAAATTTTATTTAGTTACTAATTTCCCCATTGGTATTACAAGTAGGTGAAAATGCCTGCTGGACTATCAGATAATTTGCCAGATGAGAGGGTGATATAAACTATTTCTAACAGCAGTAGATTGAGTATCTGCAGTCCCTACTGCCACAGCACTCTCCCATGAAAGCAGATGAAGAAACACTTCATAAGTAAACAACTTAAAATGTACTAAAGTTTTTAAGTGATTTCACTGTAATCATTGGTGTATTAGAAATGTCAAGGCAGCCATAAATTCATTATAATTAGCCATCAACACCAGCCTAATTTAAATGCAGTTATTAAATGTTGGGAAAATTAATTAAGCTTAAATGCTAAATATTAAAATCTAAATCTCTAATCGAGAAACAGAAATTTATGTTTCAGTCTGTAAGCTTTGCAACGAGAGACACAAATCAGTTTTTGTGAAGGTTTCAATTCCTGAAGAGCATGGCTCTATCTCACTTCCTTGAATCTACTTTGAGAAAATAAAAAATAAAGGAATAGCTGTCACATCCCTGGTCCTATGATATTAAGACTAAATTCATTAAGTTGTGAAGGAGAATTATCTGGGCTCTAGTCCACCTGATTTTTACATGGGCCATTCATCAGTATAAACCCCTATGATTTGCAAGTTAAATGCTAGTTTAAACAAGTTTCTTTCACAGACAATTTCTACTTACCATTATGGTCAATTCTTTTAAGAAATGTTATTGCTAAGAAGCAGACATTCATCAGAAACAGGCAGCATTCTACAGCAAACAAGAACTTGATGTGATCAAAAACTCATTGTGTTTGAAAAGAAGCCACAGAACACTTTATGAAAGAGCAAATTTCCAGATTTAGAAAACTCCCGCTTCAAAGTTATCTGAATTTTAAATCACCTTTTTTCAGGTTTTATCTTTATCCCACCTTGAACATTTTTTTTCTTCTGTTTTCAGTTTTAGCTAGGAATCTGCAGCGTGAGGACAGGTCATTGCACAGGCCGGTATTTCAGATACATGTTTAAATAACCTAAAAAGCATTGTGATCTTAAGAATACTTTCCTGGTTACAAAAAACACTGTTCATTCTCTTAACTCAGTAAGAAAACAGAGTTAGAGAACCCACAGTGTATAAATTTACTGAGGCAGAGACATATTTAGAACTGTTGGACAGAGATTTGGTCCCTCAAGAAGGGAAAATAAACACATAAATAAAAAGCAAGTTTCAGACTCATTGCTATCCTTTTCCTGGCACCAGCGTGTTTTAAATAAATTTGCTCAGGCAATCATTTACTAAGTAGCCGGATAACACTTATTAGACCATATTATCATCTGTTCTTTAGGTTATGCATATTAGTGAATTAAGAAGTCCAGCCTCAAACTGGTACAAGACAGCAGTCCTTTCCAATGCCCTTTTCACACTCTTGTGAGAGGCCAAGATACTGGTGCAAGTCCATTGCTTCCCTTCAATGTTCTTTTTGATCTGAGCTCTTTAATCTGAACTGAAAGAGGTAAGGAGCATTTCACAAGATCTGATCCGAAATGTTTTCCTAATCTCCACCTATCCAAAAGTCTACTCATGCTGATGTATGATGATTGGAGTTAGACTTTTCCAGCACCAGGGAAGAGAGTCTAACCAAATCTGGCAAGAATTTAATAAGCATTACAGTTTAATTAGCCTATTTATTTTCACTTATAGCTCCACATGAGACCAGAACATGCAATTAAGATACACAAAAATCTTCTACCAAATGATTCATTATCACTCTCTAATGAGAATATTTTCAAAGGTAACATTCAAAAAGTTAAGCACATTTACCAGAAAATAATGACCATTCCACCAAATCTTTATACAAATAATACTGAAAGCATATCTAGTATTACAAGCAGGAAAGAAGAGCTGCATCTTGCTGGTATTGACCAAAAGCTATTTAGTTGTTTTTGACAGAACAGCATGTTTATAATACCAAAACACCAAAGCAAGCTGGTTTAGCAAAGAACAGTCAGAAAATACATTGAACAGAAAGGGGAAGGATTTTTCCTCTGGAGAAATGTTCACAGATTGGAGATAGAGAAGAGAAATAATGAAGGGAATGATGCTGGAGAGGAAAACAGGATGGGAAGAAAACAAAAGAAGAAGAAGAAAAAACATTGTCTAAAGGATTTATGTTCACAGGTAATACCACACATTTTTCTCGATATATCTTAGTATAGTTTTCAAATTTAGGCTATTTCACATAGGCTGGAAATACAGAATTAAAAGTCTCCTCAGCACATTTTCTTTCAATCTCCCTCACTTTGCCTCCTCTAAGTATGCTCTGAATGAAACTGAAACGAATTCTTTGATGTGCAGGAGAGAAAATGCCAAAAGGTCAAGAGGCAGCTTCATTGTAACTACTTCAAAGAACATTATGT
This sequence comes from Falcunculus frontatus, assembly GCA_013398115.1. Lineage (NCBI taxonomy): Eukaryota > Metazoa > Chordata > Aves > Passeriformes > Falcunculus > Falcunculus frontatus. Next base: position 1,615,661 of record VZRV01004991.1, on the reverse strand, counting down.
TTCTGTGTTTTCTTTTACAACACAATATTAATTTAATACTACATTTCTCTTACAGAAACGGGCCATTCAGCATACTGACTGCAAAGCATCTACTAAGTAATGGAAAAACCTGCTATTCTGAGTTACTGTGTATTTACAAAACAGTGTGGAGCTATGACCATTTACATTCAAGATTCTGGACTACAAATTCTGTAAGGAATATGAAAAAAAGTGCTGACAGTATCTGACACCAGGATATGTTTCAAATCCTCACACCCCATTCACCAGATAAATTCAACTATGTTCCATTATAAGCTTGAAAATCTGATACACTGGTGTTCTTTATAAAGCCAGAATAAATAAATCCTTTACTGTGGATCTTTGCTGCCCTTCCTTCGCCCCCAAATAATTCCTTTCTTTAATGCTCTCTTAACCAAAAATAAATAGAGATTCAGCTTAAGCTGAAATAGAAGCCGAACATGGCTTGAATCTCTTTTTTTCTCCCCCCCAGCTCATCCAGAGATCCTGTGGTCGAGCCCATTAGCAGTGCATGAAAGCAGATAGCTCAAAGCCCACATAGTTATTCCTGGATTTAAATACAGATTGGAAATGAATGTCCTGTGGATAAATGTCTGTGAAAAACACAGAGGAGAATAAGTGCTTGGGAGATTAAGAGATTTACTGTAACCTCTGTGAAAGCTGAACGTTTAAAGGGCAGGAATTCTTCATTTTTCAATCAGCAAATTTAAAGGGGCAGAGATTTATACATTATCTCAGCAACTAATTAAAACCCTCTGTATGTGTGTGCACATGTGCACGCATATACATCTTTTTATAAATCAGCAGATGTATATACTAACAGATTATGGGACTATTCTGGTCAGCAACATTAATATAAATGTTAGATTCTTAATTTCTTTAAATGGCATGTTGGCTAGTTCATAAAATCATTTCATTTGGTAAAGACCTTTAAGATCAAGTCCAACAATTCTCTGTAATGCTCAAGATTTTTGGCTGAACTGAAGGCAAATAATTCCTTCTTATTACTAGAACGATACATCCTCAGAAAAAAAAAACTTCAGATACAACTTGGTTATATAATTTTCCCCTTTTTAAACTTGCTTCATCATTTTTACTACCTTTTATTCATGGGAAACCTAAAGGTAGATATGCTGAGGAACTGCTAAGACAAACCTGTCAGATGTTATTGCCATTTTCTTGCTCTATTCTTCCCTTTAAAGCAGGAAAATTACAAGAACACAGAAGTTCAAGTGTCCAAACAACAAAAATTTGCTTCACACCAAAGGTTAAATATAACAGTCACAGGAAGATCCTGCTCTCCAAATAAGATGAGGCCATGCACGGACAACAGCATATACTGAATCCATAAATTGTGTGATTAATCCTGGTCGTGCTTTGCTGTTTCTGAAATTATGAACATTCAGGAACTGAACACACAAACAAACAAACCTCTCAAGTGGAAATGTGACTGCTGAATATTGCTCACTCTCCTATTTTGCTTGAGTGCTATGCATCAGAAAGGGTATCCAGATCTAGGAGACTCTCAGCATTCTCTACGACCAGAGTCACCAGCTTGCCTACCCTTCATCTGTCCCTGTCCTACATTGCTCCCTTTCAAACTGTAGCCAAGGGCAATATTCTCATAAATATCTTTGCTACAGCAAATCCCCAAGGATTCTAGCAGTGGGATTCATGTAAAAAATAAACACAATCACATTCTTACGCATCTGATATCACCTCCCAAAGGCATTTAAAAAATCACAGATCAAGCCCCCAAGCATTTACGCAGAAAAAACCCTTCCAGAATTTGCCAGTAGCAGCAGCTTCAAACACCAGTGCGCTGCCAGGTAAATTAAATACCCACCAGGGCTTTTGTTACTAATTGCAAAAAGCCAAGGATGTTAGAATCTACTATACCTGTGGGAGTATTAGGTCTTGTATGTTAACAACTGCTGAACAATAAAAACTTGCTACTTCGATCTTCACAAAGAAGGTAAAAAAAAAAAAATGCTGTAAACTTCTGAGTAACTGTAGACATCATGAAAATACAGCTGCCAACACTTTCACTATTCATACGAGGAGTTTGTAATGAAGCTGAAAGGGAACTTCTGAGGGAATTATTTCTCCGCAATTTAATTTGATAGAAAGTTATGTCTAAATGCCAAGGTTTCACCACCAAAGAAAAGCGAAGAGGAAAAATGGCTGCATATCACAAGGTGAATTTAGACCAAAAAACCGCAAAGCAATAAACCTTAATTTTAATTTTTGATGCTACCAGTATTTTGTGCTATTCATAGTATTATTCTAGGGTCTTCACATTCCTTCTGCCTTACATAGTGATAAGGGTAACAGAATCCCCATCCTGAGGACTGCCAACATAGCAAATATAATATTACCATACGGTATTAAAAAATTCCACACACATCATGATCTAATTAAACTGGTGATAGAAGAACAACTGATGATACTGCAACAGAACAAATATGCTATGGGTCTTTTTACACTCTAAGAGATTTTTGTCTAGTAAAGTACAAAGAGTCAGGTACGTTTAATATTTCTATGAGAAAAATTCCAAGGTTCACCCAAGGCTTTCTATGCAAGGAGACCTGGATTGCTCAGACGAAATGTGTGATTCATTGCTCACTACTTAAGTGTTACAAAAATATGTCAAATAAATTGGGATAACTCTTTCTTGTGCTGAGTCAAGCGGGAAGGTGGTTTTTGCATTGTATCATCTTGCTAGTATTTATATGGGGTAAAAAATACAACACAGAAGTGTCATTTCTTGAAAAAATAGTTCCACTTATTAAGAACTTTTTTTTCCTTTTTCGACTTGTGTAGCATGGAAGCACTATTTTTAAAGTCTGGATTAAAACCAAAGCAGAAAAATAAAGTATCATTGAATCCAAAAAGTTGAGAAATGCCACAGCTGAACTTTGAAGTCTTTAACCTGTTTAAAATCAAGCAGTCCTCAGATAAGCATTTCACTGAGCTTTCCTCAGATAAGGATTATGAATTCTTTTCCTAGGGTTCCTTGAAGAAGAAGGAGGAAGAAAGGAGAGAGTTGCAGATCTGGGGAGACTATTGGGTTTGTGCATGTCTTTTGCTTTGTCAGCTTGCAATGAAAGAACATTCCAACTTCTGCTGGGTAATTTACACCAACCTGCCGGCGTCTGGCAGAAGGGGCCCACCATCTGAGTAGGAAATGTATGCACCAGGCACTCAAATTAATGTGACATATGAATTCTATGGAAATTTATGCTAATTTCCTTAATGGCTTCAAGATGGTCAGGGAACAAAATATATTCTATGTTTTGTCAGGTTTTCAATTACTTCAACATGCAAGACAAACAGTTCCCTCCCCTATTCCGCAGTCATCCCCACAGTTGTTCATTTACTCATTGCAATAATTTCCTGTATTTGTTTTTACCTCTGCAAGTTAATCCCATCCCATAAAAATGAATTTTCATGACTGATTTTCCCACCAGATCAGGAAAAAGCATCCAAATCCTACTATCCCCTCATTAGCCAGTCTCCCCATGTCGCAGCATTGATTCTTTCTTTCCTTCTGCATAAATGTAAGTTTATTCAGGGATTCGTGTCACTGTTCACAGGGTGTTGTGAAGGGCATTTTACTACCAAAGAGAGCACTTCTCCACAGGAGCCAAGGACTTCTAAAGTTTTCCATGAGATTAAACAGTATGAGCCTAACCTCACATATTGTTACAGCAAAATGGTCTAGTAGGAAGCTGCTGTTGGCTAGATTACTGCCCTCGGTATGGGTAATATGCTGTCTTTTCCATAGGGCTTCTTTGGGTCACAGTGGGTGTTTTTCAACCTTACACAGTATCAAGAGAAAAGGAGCCTTAGGCTCATTTTGTACACAAAATAAACAAACCGAGCACTTTTCAAAATCCTGCTGTGCTTTGTGTATGTACTTCTGTCTGCATTGGTTTCAAGAATGTTGTGAAATGCTTTATTATCAAAGGAATATAAAGGATGATGCAGATATCATTCATCCCCTCCTTGTCTTTCTGAAGAAACTGTTGTATTAACTCACCAGCTCTGCCATTTTATGTTTGCACAAGCTGTTTCAGCCAGCACATTTGAACATAACATCTATAGCAGGTGAACTGCGGAGCATGGAGGGTTCTGTCAGAACACATTAACCAGAAATCCTTTGGATATCCACAAACAGTAAGTCAGGGTGACAAGTCTCTTTCTCGGTAACTTTGGGGATCACATAAGGTTGAGTACTCAAGCTTTCTGTGATGACACTTCATAAAATATCCACCATTAGTTAGCAAAAGAAGAAAGCAATATTATGGAGATCATTCTCCAAAGAAATTAAACAAGCGTGGCTACAGGAAGAAATACAAGTCTTTACAACAATATAGCAGGGATATCCTAACAGCACTGCATAGTAGCTATACCTCTCCAAATTCCCGGGGAAAAAAAAGTCTTGAACATAGATAGGATGTTTCATTAACCCCATCAACAACTAACATAATTCTAGAGATCTGTCAGAAGTAATAATGCCTATTCTTGCTAAGTGTTGCTTTATATTAGTTGTATCATAATATGAATACTAATGTGTGAGGAGCTTTCTTGAGTTCATTGAATAGAAGAATATAAATATTTAAGAAAGGAAAAAAGCCTTACAGTGAAAGACCAGGTTTTCTGGACAACAAAATTTGCATAGGAATAAAAATTAATAAAAACTGAGCTAGAAGAAATGTAACTCATCTTTCTGAAGCCATTTGAAAAACTCTATTCCTGCTTAGGTTCACTTGAAATCATCATGAATATGATTTCTGATTTGACAAAATAAACATACTATTTGGAAAATTCCTTTAAGTAATAAATTGCTGCAACACTTCAGAAAAAGCAAAAAACAATCAACAGTCAAAAAAACCCACAAAACAACCAAACAAAAAAACCACCAGTGACTACACTTTTAAAAGATTAAAAACTAACTGCTGACTACCATACAGGACTCTGGGCTAATCATCAGACGGTGACCAAATGCACTTCCTGTAAAGCACAGCACTAGAATTTTCTGCCAAACTAGCCAAGAACTAACAAATTCCTATGCAGACTAAGAATAAAGCGGGCTTTGTATGTGTAAATATGTGTGTGCATGAATATGTAATCACTGTACTCAGAAGCACACATATTCAAAATTAGCCTGACCCTCTACTACTCTCATTAATGTGGTCAACAGATTTTGTAGGATGGGCTGTATGCAATATCAAAGGAAAAACCAAAAAAGCAGATTATTTCCCTTACAACAAATTTTGCAGGCATATAACACATTGAACTAACCTACACTACAAAATTTTGCCTGTACCAAAAGAAAAAGAAATTTATAACATACATACAGCCAAACAGAGATAAAATTAAGAGTCAATCTGTTAAAATAAACTCTTCTGGCTTGCAAAAAATTAAAGCGTTGGTAAAACTAAAATGTTTCTTTCTTGAATAGTACTCAAACTTCTTTGTCAGCTATAAGGTAATTTAGTTCTTTCTTTAGCTATAACATTATTTGTTTCCACAATCTTTTAATCTGGAGTGCTCCTAAGACCAGAGAAGCTTGCCACTGTTCTTGAAAGAATTTATTTCACAGTAAAAAGTCTTTAAATGCCAACACTGCAATTCTGAATAATATATATTTCTTAAAGCTTGACAGTTCCAGGATCTTTTCTTTGACTTTCTCAAGCACATTTCATCTGTTTGTGACAAGGGTCACTGGCATCAAGAGTCAGTGATAAAATCAAATACGATACAGTGAATTACTGTGGCAGTGCTTTTTTCTTAAATATTTCAAGATTTTAAAACATTAGGAATACTCTTTTACTGCTGTGTAGTACTTTTGAAACTCTATTACACTGATGATTCTGAATAGAAAACTATGTTTCCCTAAACACACAAAAATTAGTTTTCAATTAATAATAATTTAATTTCATTATGGGATTTGATTGGTCAGAAAATAAACCATCACACAAAAATAAAAAACCCACAAACAAATTTAATTACTGGATAAGGACCTTTTTGATCAGTCCAATGTTTACATGAGAGAGTCTACTATTGAAATCTTCAATGGTTCAGATTAAAAGCTAATTTGTTTTAAGAAAAAGAAATTTTGAATGGTTGTTAATATTGGCCTACTATGAAGATCACATCTGTCTTAAAACAATTGTACAACATGGTATCTGATGTTCTTTACTGCATCCTGCAGCACCTATTCTTCCCTCTGTCACCACTAATGACAGAAAGCAAGGTCTAAAAATAAGATCCACGTATGCTAGTAGCTTTGTTCCTAGATTTCTTCTCTTAGAGGAGGACAAGAATTTTACTTCTATAATCACTAAGTAGACAGACTGTAACACGGATCAACAGCAGTTCTGAGTATATGCTGCAGGCAATTTGATGAAAAAATAAAGGTAGTAAAAAGGCTTCAACAGCTCGTTTTACATCTCAGAGCCTTTCAAAGAATACAGATTTTACTGTATTTGTTTTGCTTCTGCCAAATACCATCAGCACCCTGACATTCAGAGTGGAATTTTCTTGGTTACTTTTCCTTTTTAAACACACAGCTATGAAGAAAAATCTAAGCCTTCCGCTATATATATATATATCTTGGTCCTGCCTGATGTAAATCAAGCAAGTAGGCCTTTGAATCTTTAAAACTGAATTTTTCACAGTATTTTTCACAGGACCTTAGAAAAATTCAGGAGGAAAGGTATGTCTGGAACTTACACAACCTCTTACCCAAAGCAGAAATAATTTCACGGATATATCAGGTTGTGTTCTTAAAATCTCCAGAGAATAATCTCCACATCCTCTCTGGTCAACTTTTCCTGTGCTTACCCACTTTTACACTGAAGTTCTGAATGCTTTTATCCATATATCCAACCAGAACTTTCCTTGCTGCAATTTGTGATGCTCCCCTCTTGCCCTTTCATATACATCCATCTTCTATCTAAAAGCCCCTCAAGGAAGTTGAAGACTGCAAAAGGGTCCCCCACGAGCCCTTCTTTTCTCCACAGTAAATAAAACCAGCCTTGTCAACCTCTCTTTGTGAGTCACGTGCTCAGGTAACCTGACCATCCTGGTGATGCCCTTCCACACTCACTCCCTTGCAGTGATCTCTCTCTTGTACTGGAGGCCCAAAACTGGGCACAGTACTGTCCCTGTGTGTAGTTCATGAATCCCATTCAATTTTTTGTCCACAAGGGCACCTAGGTCTGTTTTTGGCAAAGCTGCTGCATCAAATGTGAGGAAAAGGGATCTATGCAGAGTCAGAACTACGGTGATGTAATCATTGGTTTTCTTCAGTTTGATGACCAAATTAAAAAACTCCAACACAATCAAAATAATTTAAGAATAAGGTGCAAACCAAAACAATACCCTAGGAAAAATTAGGACATTATCAGAATAGATAAGAATGTGGACCAAGAAAAAAACAAAATTCTATTGTGTTTGCCAAGAGGAAAAAATATCCATTCACGTGGATGATCACTGTGATCACATTCACAATGCAATTTGACAAGATTCAAACCTCTGTTGAGTCTGAGAACAGGAATCGAAGCGGAAGGAGGAAATTTTTACTCACTTTTTAACAATATTGCAACTTCCTTTGGGATGGAATGAGAATTAATCAAAGGCAGGAATGGAGTTCTCCTGGCCAAAACGGGACAGATGAGTTGTTAAGTGTTCCCAAATGGGACAGGTTCAACAGAAGAAAACTCCAATTCTGAATAATCTTTAACAAAATTACTAAGCACCTGTAGTCAAGATATCAAAGTGAATAATTTTTACATTTCCAGTTTTCCTTTCACTGTACTTCATTACAAATGAAATTGCTTAAAGATCACAAAATGTATGATCACAAAATTATTCTTCACTAACTTTCTTTTTTCTTCTACAGCATTTTAGAATTCAACACAGAGAGAGACTCTCTCTGGGTTTTGGTTCTAATCTAATAGTCATTATGCTGCTAAAGCCTATAAAAAGGAAATATTCAATATTGCTTTTATAATCAGAAAGCTGTTATATTCTGTATAATAAATTATACATCATCCCCACCAGGGAGGGCTTGTATTTAAAAACATATTATCCTGACAAAGTTTCAAGAGAAGTATTTTAAAAATCTGAATTTTTATTACAGAACAAAGTATTACTAAACAGCAATACTAACAAAGTATTCCCAAACAGTAAGTGAACTGCTTTGCCTACAATTAGTGTACCTTTCCAGCTCTATAATTTCATATTTATGGAAAAATTGGGGGGAAATCTTGATTATGTCTACATCCCTATAATGCTGCCTGCATGGGGGCTCCAGCCAGGCTAACCTATAAGCATTAACGTGAGACACAAAGGAAAGACATCATACAGATGAACTCACTCCCAGAGCAGCAGAACTGTAGATTAGAATTGGTGCTTCCTCAATGATTTGTACTGAACCACCACAGCTATAATTAACTAATTGCCGCAATAGAGTGAGGAACTTGCCTCCTTCTCTTGAAATCAACAGGTTTTGGAATTAATTTCACTGGCACTGGTCTTAAATCTCTGATCTTGAGATATATTTCCCCTACTGAGAAATATGTCAGAGGATGAGAAGTAAACTAAAGATTTCAGTGACATGACCATCAGGAAGACTGTGTATTTTGAATCAGAGGGGGAAAAAAAGCCAGGAATAAGTAAATTCAGCAATAGTGAAATTTGTCTCACATTTGATATTTGCTATTTTTTTTCTTCTATTCAGATATAGTTTAAAAATCCTGCACGAATTCTGTGATATCCTAAAAATTAAAAAATTATTGCTACATGAGACGTACAAAGTTATCATTTTACAGCTTCATTGAAGACTACAGACCTATATTTGAGGTAAGAAAATAACTGAATATGGGAAAAGCTAGCTCTTAGGAAATTAATACTGGGAAATGTTGATAAACTTAGTGCGTTGTCATGACGCACAGAAGATCTGTTGCCTACCAGATGCCAGTGCAGGGAAAAAAAAACCCCATCATATTAAAAGAAGACAAGTTACTGAGAAGGTCTGGATGGAAGCCATGGTCATCATAATCTATATTGGACCTAGTGATATAAGCAGAACTAAATGGAGAGCCTGCAAAACAGGTTTCAACAGTTTGTTATCTGTACGTGCAAGATCAAATGCCAGCGTTCTCAGAAATGAGAATGGTGCCACACTCAGGGAGAAGCAAAGAATGGCAGACCAACACCTCACACAGCTCAGAAACAACAAAGATGGACATACATTGCTCTCAGAGTAACTGAACTTTATTCAGCTAATTTAGCATTGATTATCAATATTCCTGCTACAGTCAGAACATTAAGATACCACTTGCCTAAAACAGTATTAACTTTAAAGTGGAGAGAAAAACTAGTTCAGATAAATAGGTTGTATGGAAGGTCCTGGCCCCAAAAAAAAAAAAAAAAAAAAAAATAAAAAAGAATTAAAACAAAAAAGAGACTAGAAAGAGGCTATGTTGATGCTAAGCAGAAGTTCAAAGAGAAAGATGACAGCTGTCCCATTTTTTTTCAAGAGTATTTTAAACACAAAATTGAGGGCATAAAAGGCAGTTATTTTTCAATATGGAAGAAAGAGTTGCACACCTAGGAGCAACATAAAGGCCTGAAAACATGAGGTTATAAATGTCTAAAAAGGACAAGCAAACCGTGACAGAACAATACATGGAACATGCAGAGTAAGATCTGTGAGTATGGAAGATTAAATGTACAAGCAGGCACACGGTGGATGATTTTCACCCTCCAGTCTGCTCATAACATCAGCCTCTGTGAGCTGCTGAGGACACTTCTAAGTACTCCATCTCCAACTGTCTTCACATAGCTCTCAGAAACCCTATCCGGGTTTGCTAAAAAGCAGCAAAGAAGGACCCACTTCTAAACTTCTTTCAGCTGCCTCTGTTGAATTTCTCTTGGACTTCACACATCCACGTCCTTTGGATGAAGGCAATTTACTAAGCACCTTGCTTCAAGACGGTACCAAAAGGATGGCACTCTATACAGCTGGGGGTATTAAAAGAGAATCTGTGCAGTCTTACATTCAGGCAGAAAACTGAATTCTTTGCAGCTTTTTCAATCTGCAGTTAGAGGCTTGTTTAGACCCTGGGCAGATGTTCTCTATGGTTGAGATTCTCCACACACCTTCAACAGTGTGATTCATAATAAGCTGCTACAGCACATTTTATTCAGTTGTCACTCAAGATGGTCGAAAAGAAAGGAATTTGCTAGCTGAGACCAGAACTATACTTCCACAAAAGGCCTGAGCACATCCTTAAGCGCACTTGATGAACAATAAGGAACTTCAAAAATACTTTAAGTATATTTAGACATAAATTTCTACTTATCCCCCAGCTTCTGAAGAATTATCCGTAAGTAAAAAGCAGAGTTCTATAGGCTCCTATACTTTTTAAAAATTCTGTCATGTTATTCAGTGGACCAATTGCCAGACACACCACACGAAAACCTGTTTAACTTCTAAGGATTTCTCCCCTCAAATCCAAAAGAAAGTTTTGGGAATTGCTGAAATATATTTTATCTCTGTGACTATCTATGTGACTGAATGCCATTACTGAAGTTATTTCAGGTGCACTTAATAAACTTTCCCCGCAGCCTTCCCACAACTTGTTACAATGCCAAGCTTTACCTGTGACTGATCTGTATTAAAATTTAGCAACATCTATTTGCATTTATTTGTAACAGCAGACGGCTAACTCCAGCAAGTCCACATGGATATTTGCACACATGTAAAGAGCTTGTCCACATTCACCATCCATTCATCCTTTTTGTACACTCACAAAGCCAAGTAGATCCTATGATGCTTATTAGAGGAAATATCAACATCATGCACGTGGCTAGTGTGATTCTCAAGATTCTTTCACTCACTTTGTGATAAAACTTTGTGGTGAACTATGATGTCCTATATGGTGATATTACCTTTCTGAACAAAATAAAAAAAGATTCTGCAAATGCAAGTGGTGCTTTAAAAGCATACCTTGCTTGCAAAAGTGCTCTGGAAAGCAGAAACTGCTAATAGTTCACTAACTGAAATAGGAACATGATGAAAACAGACAAGTGCTTTGAAATAAGGAGGAAGATTTACATCTGGAAGCAATGGAAGTGACAACACACTGCCCTCAGCCAGTCCTACTCGTTCAGAAATCTCCAGCTTTGACATTTGGGAGGTATTACAAATACCCAGAAGGAACCTGCTGTGATGCTTTACAAGATACTGGCATCTATGACCCACAAACTAGAAGCTTAAGACCGGAGGAAAATACATATAGGATTTACTGTTAACTGGCCATGAAGCTCTGTATCAGAATATTACATTAAAAAAAAAAAAAGTTTGCTAGAGATGTGACTTCCAGGGACATCTCAAGCTGATCTGACAATTCTTACTTGCCAGGAAATTAATGGAAAATCACCTGATCTGAAGGAAAATATACTTTGCCTGAAGATTTCCTCTTTTCTCCAATGTCCCATCCAATCCTATTCCTCTGAAAGGAGGGTTAGCACAATGAAAAGAGCAATGATACCACTTCCCTGAAAACCCTAACTTGGTGGTTTACCACCTAAAAGTAAGAATGTGTCTACCCCAAAGCCATCAGTTTTCATGATCACACAACATGACAGCAGAGGTGTAAAATGCAATGGCAGCACAGAGACAGAAAATAAAGAGCAACACAAAAGTGCAAGGAAGGAAACTCTGCAAGCAGTTTGGGTAAATCACCTGGATCTCCTACCTGCAGATTAGTAAAAAGTCAGGATTTAGATGTAAAAGAAAAGTTATAAAAGATTAAATATTTTCTCTGACCAGTGTGCAAAAAATTTATTGCATAGATTTAAGTAAATTGCCATCTCAGGAGCTGTTGCAGGTAACTACATTCAACCACTGAATGAGGTTGAAAAAAAGAATAAAATGCGGGAAATAAACATTCCTTTTTAGTGCATATTTCATAATACTCATAACATAACCATAGCAATCAAATTGTTATTCATTCTAAAGTAATATTAAGTGTTGAATTAAGAGATTTACTTTTTGAAATTAGCAAGGGGGAAAAAACGATGCTCAATTCTGATACTTTCTGCTCCTTTTTTCCCACGTACTCGACGTCCTTGTTGATGCCACAGTAAAATCTTATTTCAATGAAATCTCAGTGAAAAAAAAGTTGTAGTCAGGTTTAGTTTAAAAGGTAGTACATAAAACATATTACATTAGATAGTCTTTGGTCTGGGTTATGCATTCAGAGAGCTAGATAAATAAACTATTACAAAATTGTAGGAAACAGAGGAGTAAAACTTCTGCAGAGGACGGAGGGTTTGATTTACAACCCTGGAAGAAGCTTGGGCTGGTGTAATGACAGAGACATATAGACCTTAAGCAAGAAAATCACAAACCTGTGTTTCTATAAGTAAGAATATGTATTGGGTATTATGGTGAAGGGTTGTAAGTATGGTAATGTGATTTTAGAGTTTAAGCTAAGAATTTAGATGTTACAATAGAAGTATATGTGTGTACCTGACCTAAAGAATTACTGGTTAAGAGACAGTCACATTCAGTAAAAAGTACTACAGGTGATAGGTCATAAAGTCAAAACAAAGTTTCGTGTTAGATGCTTATTGGACTAGAAAGTTATAAATTGCCATGTAATCTCGAGTCTTGCGACTTCCTCCTCGTTATGGCGACTTGTTAATAAATCTCACGACCTCCGAGGCTGACGCCTTGTTTGTTATTTTAAGTACAAATCCTCTTATTGATGCAGTCCCATCCCTTATTAATGAACGTCGGCAGTATATGAATTAAATTGAAGTGATAAGCAGAGAAAAAAGAGAAGTAGAGCTCTACACCAAATGCCTCGCTGCCTCCTATGTTTCAAAAGAATAATGGTTCAGAAATCAGTTTTTAAAGTGTAAGGAATTCTATTAATTTTGTGACATTGCTCACCTCCTTCATTATTTTCCCACTTGTTCTCTAATGTATTGTAGGAAGTATTGCAGAGGAAAGCAGTTTTAGGTTTTGTCCTAACCATGCCTCATTCACTCACAATGATTCAGCAATTTACACAAAAGAATGCACAGAAGAAATTCTGGTTTACATAAAATTTTAGAAATATCAGCTTTCTCACTGGTGCAGCTACACATTTGCATCCACAGTCACTTTTCCATTTTGTCAGTAGGAATGAGAGTTTTGCTCCTGCTGGTCAGAACAATTTCCCACAAGAGGTCACCTCTTCCCATAGTGTCCAGGCAGGTTTTATGAAAAGTGGTGCAATGTCAGCAAACCAGATAGGAATTCCATCTTGCCCTCTTTTAATCCCAAAATATATTTAAAATCTCCACTGACTTTCTCGTCATCTTTCCACTGCACGCATGAGAGCAGAAAGGCAAAAAAAACCACCAATAAGAAGAATATTTTATAGGGTGTAATGAGGAAAGTCTGAGAAGTCTTTTTAAGAGACATAAAAAGCAATTATTAGGAGGAAGGTACACAGAAAATTGTGTTGCTCCCAAGCGCACACACTTCACTAACAGAAGTGCTGATGTCTCACTGTGTCCTGTTAAGTCATCACAAACCACTGTACCAAGTAATAACACAAGACAATTGGGTTCACATCACTTTTGTGGCTGCACAGTGTGCTGTTCTGAGGTTGCTCTGCCCCAGGAAGGAACCACACTGGTATCGCACAGTAAAGCTGCCAAACAGACACATAAGGAACTAACAAAACTTTTCAGAGTATATCCGGTTATTCAAAATCCAGATGTAGCCCAGATACCAACAGAGCAGCAAAGAAACACTACTTCTAACCCCACAGTTCACAGTATTTACTGATTATATATTTACAGATGTTAACAGGCTTTGTGCATAAGCAACTTACCTTATGAAATAAGGCAGAGATATTCAAATATAGTAAATGTTCTGTTATTCATGTCCAACAGACAAAAGCTACTTCACATAGCTGGAAGATGACGACTGCAGCATGACAACTCTACACAGTCAAATGCTAATACAGCTGAACCCTAACTCTGTTCAGCAGTCCACTGCAAATTATTTTGGAACAAGATGTGGGCTTTTGTTTCATACTAATCAATCCTCCATTTCTATTATCCCCTCGGGATACAGAACACACAAACCTATCCTGCTTTGTGGGAATAATTTCGAGATGAAACAAAATGAGAAATCACAACTCCAGTATTTTTCCCAACCTTTCCACATATGTTAGTTCCAAGTGAGCACCCAGCATTGCAAAGGCATACACAAGTGAGAGCACAGTTCGTGAAACACTGTATTTAGAAATTAAGTTTCCTTGTGCATAGTACAGATACTTCACTCATATGTCATGAGACATAATGAGTAACTATGATGATGAAACCTTAGAAGATAATGCATAAAGCAAAACATTTACATAGTTTTAATTTACAGCAGAATTTAGTCTCTAGAATTAATATGTCACTAACCCGGACATAAAGCATAACAGCTGTTTTCTGCGACAATCAGACTTCCACACAAGAAATACCATTCTCTTAAATAAAGTATCCTTGTGACATACATCGAGAAAACAATGCTGTGCATGTTTAACAGTTAGATCAACAACCTTCAAAAAGCACCATCTGCATGTACATGATAAACTGCAATGGCCAAGTCATAATTTGTTTAGTCATGGTCATATGTCACTCGAGCTTGCTGGGGTGTCATCAACAAAACAATAATTTGCCTGAAAAACGCTGCCCATATTTCAGATACACAAGTTATGACAAAACCTACTATTGAGAAAGAACTCTCATGTTCTGATTTCTACTCAACTTGAAAAGGCATCTCAAACGGCGTCTCTATTCAAAATGCAGGGAAGATGGTTACTCAAATATTCAGTTCTAATTCAGTTCTAACTTCTAGCAATAAATATTTAATAGTGATCACTCTAATTTACAACTTTCAGTCGAAGAGAACTGAACGCAGTGACATGGGAAAAATCCCTTCCTTATACTCTACCTTACATTATTCTCTCAGTGGAGTGCTACTTTGACGATATTCAAAGATCTGCCAGATTTGAAAATCCCTAAGTTTCACGTAACCCCCCCCAAAATAATTGCACTTTGAAACAAAGAGCTAGATAGTCAATCAGCTATTTTCTGACTACAAATGGATGCAGCTACACACAACACAGGATACTTTTAAGGAGGAAATAAGAAATATGCTGCTACACTGCTAGTTTGAGCCTCCCCAGAATATCAATGTTGAACCATGATTGAAGCTCTTTGATACTAATTTCAGCATTGTTTAATTACTAATTCTTTCATTATCATGGATTAAAGTGGAAAAATGAACTGCAGAAAAAAATCTTTCTGTCATTAGCAAAATTGTCATGCTAAAAATAACAATAACTATTTCTTCTTAACCAAAGATAGCAATAAATTAGACTGTGTTTATTTGGTTTTATAAAGAATGCATTTGTGGATAACCATATTGCACCTTTAATCAATTAGGAAATCAATCTTTCTTTATGCATTTCCACAGCTCCTACTAAGGGTAGTAGCATTTTTTTCTAAGCCTGAACTCTGAACATTGCCAAATGCTGCAGTCCCGCCTGCCACTTAAAGACAAAATTAATTGCATTGTTGAATGTTATGGGGGTGTTATTTGTTTTATTGTTGTTTTACACAAATGAGCAACACCTCATACACAGAAAAGCACTCACATCCAACATACTTCAGAAACATATCGATGTCATTCCCCACTCTTAAAGTGGGAACAAAGCAGAGACTATTAAGATAATAATATGAAGTTCTATCTAAGCATCGTTATCTTGCATATCCTTCTGCAGGTGGGGCAGGAAGCAACTCAAGCCACAAAATAGTAAGCAACGTGTGATATGGAGAAAGAAATCCTGAAAGTTCTATGTACAACATATTAACACAATTATTTCTCTGACATGGTGCACAGAAGCAGATAGAACAATGCAGTACAACATTGTACAGCAAAGTTGCTTACTACCTGTTATGATATTGAGGAAATTGTAACATGGTAATTTGTTTTTTCTTGTCAGGGGCCATCATTTTCCTCTATTATCTAATCTGCCTTAGTACAAAAAACCACAAATGTGTTTTTCTTTGAGGATCACAATTCACTCTGATGATAAAAGAGTATGTCACCTACTACAAAATGCTTTGCCCAAAGCTGTCAATGAAATCGAATAAAGTCAAAATAAGTTTTGTTCCATCTCTGTTTGACTTCAGCCATGATCTTTAAACAAACTTATGCTAGCTGTGGGTTGAACCCGGAATGAGCAAGTAAAAGTGAAATGAGTTTGGGAATGTATTTCTGTGTAATGTACTTGTTTCAATTCATTTCACAACCACCTTACATTCATTAAAAGCAAACACGCCCCTAACAAGGATAACCTTTCTAGTAGACTGTGGAATATCACTGATTATGCTGAAAACCATCAAAATGCAAATGAAATGAGAAAGAATCTGAATCAACATCATTATGTAAACAACATATAAAATGAAAACTCTTGTAATAACACAGATGGTATATGTTTAGCTATTTGCCAGATGCTCATGCTAGGGATGACCTCCAGCACTCTGAAGTCACCAAAAGCCTTTGCTTTAACTTCAAAGCATTTGCTGTCTGAATAAAACAAAGTTTAGATTCATATATATCAACATAGTGCTGCAATTCTCAGATCAAAACATGGCACAGGACTACATATTATAATGCTTACCATTGTCACTTTTGAGATTTCCACTGCTGAGCTGTTTTAACCTCTTCTGATGGGATTTGCCATTGTAGTGGATTTGCGCCTGAGCAGCAGAGTTTAGCTGAATGTTACAAACATTACACAAAGTGAAATTGGTGTGTTTCTTTTCTCTCTCCTTCTTTTCTTCAGTGCCATCAGGTGCTAATTCTTTCTCACCTTCCCGGTCTGGGAGAGATGTGAAATCTGAATTGTATGACTGGTTATCAACTGGTAAATCAGGGCTCCAGGGCTTCTTCATATTTTCTGAAAAGAAAAAAAAATGAGAGAAAATTGATGAGAACACAAAATAATATCGACAAAATAGCATCATCTGCAAACCACTAAAATGCAGAAAATAATTTTTTGCATTTTACATTTTAACATTGTATTTCCACTCATACACTTTGCTTTCTGTTCAAGTTTTTCAGTTCTGCTATGTCACTTGACTACCTTCACAGCAAAGTGCCCAAAGCTGAGCCCATCAGCTCTGGATGTGGCACCTCTGTGATAACCTACCTAAGAAAGGCTAAAAAAACTGGAGGAGCTGAGAAAAAAATGCAAGAGAAAACAGCCCTTCAGCCAATGGAAAAAAAGGCAGAGAAAGTATAATTAATAGAAGAGAAAATACCCACTTTATATAGTAGTTTAATAAGCTTAAATGCACAGACCTCGCCCTTGAGTTTATTAAATATTTAGCAAACCCAGTCATCCACTCTCCACATCCTGTGATTGCTTTCAAGCCCAAGTCTAATAACTTCATAACTTTCTCATTTAGAGTAGTTTAAAGACAAATAAACATGTTATTAGTTTCTTATCTCAACCACCCAGGATTATAATTGAATGATAGCTAACTTAGATTCAGCTAATACCAGACAGCAACAACTATAGAAATGAGAAGATAATCCCATCTGCAGAACTTCAAGTGAGACCAATGTAACCATGAGCTTCCGCAACTAAAAAGTGAGCAGAAATGGCACAGGTGAAGAAATGCTCTGAGCGCTGCAAACCTAATTTACTATTCAAGGAATGCAAAATGTTATATCAATTTAGCCTTCTGATGAGACCTTTACATACCACATAAATCTTTAAAGTGGTTGTTCACCCAGACTTAGCGAATAAATTAAGGTCTAGACAAAGAATCTAATCTGTACTTTGAGTGACAAAATTACTGCAGCCTTAAATACGATGATACTATTTGGTCTCTAATTGACAAAT
Source organism: Falcunculus frontatus (assembly GCA_013398115.1). Taxonomy (NCBI): domain Eukaryota; kingdom Metazoa; phylum Chordata; class Aves; order Passeriformes; genus Falcunculus; species Falcunculus frontatus. Next base: position 1,597,656 of record VZRV01004991.1, on the reverse strand, counting down.
CAATCAACCTAGAGACAAAAAAAGATTATTACAGTGACACAAGAAAATGGGTCTTTAATGCCAGATCCAGAAAAGTTTCAGTGTCTAAAAACAAACCTAAACAAGCCTTCAGACTTGGGTCTGATTACAACATAACTCTGCAAATCATTCTTCAGATAGCTTCAAATGTCTTAAATTTCATCAGCTTAACGTTTTGCCAGACCACTCAAGGATTTTAAGACATTTGTTGCCTTCCAATCAAATCACAAAGACAAATTTATCTAAAGATGCAAATCTATCAATACTCAAATCGGTTTCAATCTCAGTTTCCAGATTTTCTTGCTATCTAATTCGCACTGTGTTCTTTTATGGTAACTAAACCCCATTTCACTAAACCTCAGATCATTCAATGCCAGGTCTGAGAGGACCTCTGCACTTGCTGTAAATTTAAACCTCACTCAACTAGTTCTGTCAGTATTATTTCAGCTTCTGTGAACAGTCAACTCTTATCTAGGATTGTAGCTGTTGCAAGTAAGAGATGAGAAAGAAGGCTAAACAATTCATTCCAAAGCAAAATTACAGGAGAGAAAGAAAAAAAAAAATCAGCATAAAAGTAGTTATTTATTAAAGCAAGGCTATTATACCAACAGTGATGATAGGAACTTTTACCCACAAATCACTAATGTCCCAAAAGACATTATGAGACTGTACAATCTTAAGAGAAAATATGAGATTTTTCAACAGCAGACCTACAGCATATTTCTCCTAACAGAAGAAGGAGGTTTCTCCTGAGGAAGTAGCATAAACCTATCAACCTCTCAGCCCTTATGGAGTCTGCTGGAGATACTGTTCACTCCAAAGATTCATCTGTCTAAAATACTTTTAAATTAGCAAATTCAGTCTTTAATCAAAGCAGTGTAAGGATTAAAATGCTAGCACAATAGAACTAGTTTACCAAACTGGTCTAGATGCCAGTAACAGTTCAGTAATCCCGGTTTATATACATGTTGTACAAGAATATATATATATATGTATGTATGTATGTATGTATAATCTACTGCATTAAAAGCATTCCCCACTAGAGAGCAGTATGAATTTACAATTACAAGAACAATATATCTCTAGACCTATAGTGCTAGCCATATAGGCATAAGATTACCATAACAAAACAGATTTTTCAACCAAGATGTAAAACTTTGTAAGCAAATATAATCTAGTAAATTAAACATTGTATGCTATGTGAACGCACGTCTCACTCCTTTTGAAACATTTACACACATAAGCTGGCAGCCTAATAAAGTGTATTAGCATGTTAATACATCCTTCTAATATTTAAGTCAAAACAGTCTAATCCATGAAAGTCTTGCTTTTGGCATATAGAATCTGTCTTGCACTCTAATCTCATTCCAGAAAACAAAATTACACAATGCACACTCAATAACAGCACAATAAAATAATAAGGGAAGTTCCACCTTAGAAGTAAGCAATTCGTGCATCTACCATGTGCTTTCATTAGAAAAGCATGTGATGTCATTAGAGCTGCAATACATTTTTGTGTATGCCCATGTCACTCTCAAATCTGGAGGAAGGGGATAATTTATAACTGCAATTTAGGTAACAACTAGGAAAACAGAAGTTTCGGAAATACATATTACACTACAGTCCATTACCATTTTCTTTACAGATACACAGTGATTTATGAATATATAATGGCAATGCTAAAGAACTAAAGTGAAATATTAAAACCTGTCCAAACCACTTGCTGTAAAGCCAGGATTACATAGCAGTACTCAGTATGGTGATTGGACAGAAAATAATTTATTTAAGAAAAAAATCAAAAACATAAAGAAAATTTTTTTAAAACAGAAGCAGTTTCTGATTAAAACATTCTGAGTCATTCTTACTGAACATTTCTTAATGGGTAAGTAAATAATGATGGCAAGTGATAAAGAAGAGGGAGACACTTGAGTATACCAGTGTTTAAACCAACACACATGCAGCCTAAGTCATGAAAGCAATAGGACTTCAGCTCATGTATGCATCATTGCATACTTCCATTTTCTGGAGTAAGAATGTTCAGGCATCAATTTTGATTGGTGAGGAAAAGAATGCTTAGTTGATCCTACTGGAAAATTACATGGAATATGGTTAGAAAAAAACATTATAATCTTAATTTTGAAAGTAATTTTTAATTTTTATCAGTGTCTTATTGGTTTGATAATATGTGGATAGGTTTTAAATGAAAACCCTCCTTCCCCGCCATCATATTATAGAGTTCGTGTTGACTGTACTGGTTACATATCTTTTAAAGTCATCAGTTTTGCAGATAACTATTCTTTCCTTGTAAAAGAAAGCTAGCTTCTCAATTTTAGGGGTCCTAATGAAGCCTGCAGAGCACTAGAAATGAGTGAACTAGGCAACCAAGACCCCAAAATTTCATGCCAATTTAAATAGCACTCCGGATAAATGCTTACATTTATTTTCCCTGGGGCTCTGAACTCAATTTTGGCTCAACGATGCTTACCAGGAAAATGAACTTTGCACAACATTATAGCTTTGTGAAGTAGAAAACTGTCCCATGTGGAAAACCAGCACAACTACAATTTGTGATGTTTGCTGGCTTAGATAACGTAGCTACTTCCCAGGAATTTCTCTTAAATGTGCCTGAAGGTGAGGGATTAGAAATCTCATCCTGCCCTGAAACAATCCTTACCTTCTTAACTGCAAGCCAACGGCATACTTTCTATTCAAGAAAACTGAAAGGAAATTTTCCTTATTTGTCCTATAACTAATTGTTCTGTTACCAGATCATCTTACCAGCATAGAATTTTATCAATCACTGTGACTTTAGCTCTGTGTACATAATACTCTAATACATTGGGTACATTCAAGGGGCCAAGAGAGTACATGAATCCCAGAGACCACTGTGTACCTAAGTCAGTTGTATTGAATGCAGACCTCTTGCCACTGATGAATGACCCAGTTCAGCCTGGAGAAGAGAAGGCTTCAGGGAGACCTTAGAGCAACCTACCAGTACCTGAAGGAGATTACAAGGCTGAAAAGGGACTTTTCACAAGGGCTGTAATGATAGAACAAGAGGGAATGGCCTCAAACTGAAGGAGGACAGGAAAAAAAACCATTCCTTACTATAAGTATCGTGAAGCACTGGAACAGGTTGCCCAGAGAAGTAGTGGACTCCCCATCCCTGGAGGGGTTCAAGGCCAGGCTGGATGGAACTTTGCATCACTTGGTCTAGTGGAAGGTTGCCTTCCTATGGTAGGATGGTTGGAACTGGGTGATCTTTAAGGTCCCTTCCAACCTAAATCACTCTACAATTCTATACATCTTAAAGCATATCTCCTTGTTTATTTCCCAACAAGTTGCTACAATAAATACATTCTGGTAATAGCTGAAGGATAGAAAAGATGGACAGGGAATTAAGGACAAAAGTCCACTAAATACAGTATTCAGGGATTTCTAATACTTCTTTTCAAAACTGTGAAAGACATTTAGATAGCAATCATCAAAGATGCAGATGTTTGCATCTCAGTTACCCATTCCCAGGCTCTACTCCATTCCTAGACACTTTAAATTTCACCAAGAATGCCTATGAAGAGTCATCTCACTATGAGGCAGACTGAAGCATAAACTCAGGTGTTTTGTTCTCAGAAAAAAGTATTCTTCTTCATTTGCAGATGTCTGTGTTGTAGATCTCAAGTTAGATGGGCTGAATCTTGCTCTGCCTGTGATTATGTCTCTCCAAACATTAAAAGGACTGAACTTTTGCAGGTAATAATAGTAATACTAATTTCTGAGATATCAATGGATAACAACAAATACTGAGAGATATCAGCTGCTTTCAAGAAAGCATTGTTAATGCAATGTTTAAAAAAGAAAAGAAAAACAAAAAAGATAAAAAAGAGAGAGATTGATCACTTATCAATATCCTCTCCTTAATCATCACCTTGTCATTTTTCAAATACTTGGGGATGTTACTGGCATGCTACACAAAAGGACCTCTGGTAATAACTGGAATTTTCCTATCTTTTCAAACTTCATAAATTTGGTGCTGTATCTTCCAGGTGATTGGACATCACCAGTTGATGAAAGTCACTGTAACACAGTGACTTTTGCATCAGCCTTTTCAGAATCTTTTTCACACTGTGAGTGAAGTTATGTGACAGGACCCTTCCCAAAACTGTTATCTCTGTGCTGAAGTCTTCCTATGTATGTTACGCTGCTTGAAAGTCCCTGCTGCACTGGGTACTTGTGATGCCTTTATCAAAAAGCCAGGGAGTGCAAACTTGCCTTTGCAACCTTTAGTTGATCTCACTGAATAAAATGCTAGCTCTAGAAATTTATTCCTGGGAGAAGCCTAAAATGATCATATTGCCATCTATTTTAAAAATGGATGGTGGGGGCAGGGCAGCCTGGGGGAAGGATCAGGAATACAAAAATAAAATATCCTTGGCTTCTTCCACCCCCATTATCACTGGATGATCCCCACACTGCAGCCTTCCGGTTTTGGTGGCGGTTGCACCTGCTCCTGGTTTGGAGCCCAGAGCGATTTAGGTCATGAACGGCCTATTTTGCACGGCTGCAGCAGAACAAACACGCAACAACAAAAAGAACTAAACAGCAAAGCGGTGAAAGGTCACTCACGGTGAAAGCACTGCATCTGTGAAACACAGCTCCCTCCCAAATGACCTGAGCAACCTTCAGGATATGCTGCAGGACTCGTCTGTTTTCTCTGGATGGACGGATGGATGAATGAACGTCATTTCAGTGGAAGAGCTACTGTGCAATGGGAATCTACTGGGATCTGAAATGCTTTTTAGAAACCAATCAATTTTTCAGGACCTCCTTTGTTCGGAGCCTTTCAGATTAAATTTAAATACAAAATAGCATATAATACAATAAAATTTGATGTGAAAATCTTGAAAATATATGTATGAAGTGATTTTATGCTGTAGGAAGGCTTTTCTACTATGATTTTTAGTGAGCAAGAATAATCACTTGCTTCTAAAAATCAAGGAAGAGTTTGTCAGGTCATACACCCAAGAGCTAAATTACTAGTAAGTGATAAAACTGTGGATAAAACTCAGTATCTCTCCTTGCTGTCTGCCTAATACAGCTCATATCACATCACATTTGAAACCAATATTTACCAAATTTTCTCTTTAAAAATTTCACACAAAATAGAGTAAAAGAGGCATCTTAGGGGGNNNGGGGGGGAGGGGGGCGGGGGGAAGAAAAGTCAGGGAGAGAAACATCTTATCTTCTTGTTTATTGTTTCTCTGTATCCTACCAGCTTCCCCCAGTCTGATCACTGCTGCTAGCTGCTACACCACTTCAATAATCCATGGGAATAATAAGAAGATCATAATCATCATCATCTCAGGTGTTTTTGTGAAGGCTAAGAGGAAAATAATCTCTTAAGCAAAAACTGCATCAAGCAAAAGAAATAAAAGCAGGTTTTCCTCACATGTTTATTCCTCGAGGGGAATGAGGCAAAATGAGATTGACATTATTTGTGATTGGAGGGCTTTATAATTCCGTGTCTCTGTCCTAGGACTCCTCCCAAGAAATGCATCTCTGCAAACTGAACCCTATATGAATAGATACTTACCCATTTGAAACAGGCTCATTGTATATTTGTATACCTTAAGCAACAGCACAGAAAATAAAAGCCTGGGCTTTTGTTTTGCTTTGCCAGGAGAGCACTTAAATCTTTCAGGAAAGGCTGTATTTCAATACTGCAGCAAATGAACAAACCCCAGCCTATCTCCCATCACAGCCAATTCACCAAGAGATCCTAAAGGAACTTATAGATGGACTAAACAGAAGAAGTTCATCATTTCTTGGTTCAGCAGTTCCCTCGTGCCAGAAGCAACCAACAGACATCTCATAGTCTCAAAATATACTGCAGTCAGTTTTTTAATTGAGTTCTATAAAAAGAGCTAAGCACTAATCAACACCATATGTTATTCAATTAGCTAGTAATACATATCTATTTCTCAAGCCTGTGCTAACATAATGGAGCACTTTGGGTGGTTTGGAACTATTTAAAGGCCAAGTAATTAATTTGCAAACATCAGCTTCTAAAATCTGAGAAGCACTACTGTGATGACTTACAAGCCACAAAAACTCCCTCATTTGCTTTTTATTCAATCTGTTTTCAAAAACGGTCCATGTGAAAACAAAGATTTCTGCATAAAACAGGGCAAGAAAAAGGCATGGGGTCAGCTATCTGTGTGGTACCCAGGTCCAGACGGATGCTCTTCCCATGCAGGTAAAGTGAGCAGTTTGTGTTTTGTCACTTCCCTCTCCATCAGCAGTATATTGTGGTACAGACCTTGTACCTGAGGCAGTAATTAACATGACAAATGGTAAAGCTAGCAAAGCTATGCGGGCTCTGCCTTCCAAGAAAATTTGTTGTTGTCAAGCAACCTGAAGTGCATTATTTTTTCCATATTCTTGATTTCCACATATGGAAATTGTGCTCACAGCCTCAAAACTCCTGTCAACGGCAGTCGGAGTTGACTGAGCTCAAAAAGAAGGGACAGAAACATCTGACCGCAATTCAGGCTGCTGCTGCTAGACAAAACCTTGGGTTTAGCAATTCTTCTGAGAAGGTAGGCAGTTGGTACAGGTTTTAAAGGGAAGGGAAAAAAAAGAATACAGAACTAGAATCATAGAATCTTTTAGGTTGATACAGATCTTTAAGATCATCGAGTCCAATCATTAACCCAGTGCTGTCAAGCCCACCACTAAACCATGTCCCCAAGGGCCACATCCACACGTCTTTTAAATACCCCCCAGGAATGGCAACTCCATCACTTTCCTGGGCAGCCTGTTCAAGTGCTTGATAACCCTTTTGTTGAAGAAATTTTTCTCAATATCCAGTCTAAACCTCTGCTGGCACAACTTGAAGATACCTCCTATCACCTGTTACCAGGGAGAAGATACCAACCCCCACCTGGCTACACCCTCTTGTCAGGTATCTGCAGAGAGCAATAAGGTCCCCCCTCAGCCTCCTTTTCTCCACACTAAAAAATCCCAGCTCCCTCAGCTGCTCCTCATCAGATTTGTGCTCCAGAACCTTCACCAGCTTCACTGCCATTTTCTGGACTTGCTCCAGCAGCTCAGTGTCCCTCTTGTAGTGAGGGCCCCAAAACTGAGCACAGGATTCGAGGTGTTGCCTCACCAGTGCCCAGTAGAGGGGGACAATCCCTGCCCTGGTCCTGCTGGCCACACTACTGTTGATACAAGAGAATTATTTTTGATTTCATAGATAAAAATCACTTTTTTTCAGTCTCTCTGGATCAACTCCCATATGTGAAATCAGCCTACAGCCTGTCATCCAGATATCCTATAAGTGCCATTTTCCACCTTAAATATCTTTAGTTTTCCCAGTACCTAAATATCCAATGAAAACTTTATCTCAGCAGAAAGCAAGAGCATGAACAGCTGTTTGGGCATAACAAGCAACTCATTTTTGCAGACAAGTAAATTCCATTTTTAACACTCCAATACAATCACTAATTACCACTGTATCCAAGTAGGCAATTTTTAAAATTAAGTTTCAGTTAGTGTTTGTGACAAGTTTGCTGATAGGTTATCTCTTTGGATACACAGTCACTTTTTTTTCTTACGTGATTAAGTATTTCAGAAATCAGTATTTTAGCAATATGCTGATGCAAATACATCTATAAAATGAAACAGGAAAATAATTACAAAGGCAAGCCACATGAATAAGCTCTGTGGGAATTCTGTTTAAAAAAATAAACAACCACCACTTCCCCAAAAAAAACCCCCAAACATTGCAGAATAAAGAATAATAATTTTCAGAAGGACAGTTCAACCCCAAAAACCTTTGTTATGCACAAAAAAATGCAGCCATTAGACACGAAATAAAATAAACTGGCAATAAATGTAGTAACAATGGGGAATAGGAAATTAAAGGCTACAAGCAATGGATAACTAAAATTAAGATTTTTTTTTTGTTTTCAGTTCAGGAGAAATGTCAGAAATGTGTGGGGTTTTCCTTTTTTTTTTTAATCTAAGCAATTTTAGAAATTATTATTTCTTGTCATTTGAAAGATAATTTCCAAAGATTTTCAGAGTTTTATGGTTTGAATTTTCAAACCTTCTGAAGTCCTAGTAAATAGCAATGTTTACCACATATAAAAACATCCAAAACACAATCTCCCCCTCCTTTTTGTTATACTTTTGTTTTAGGGAACTGCTGTGTGGATATTTTTAAACAAAAGACCTTGAAAACACAGGAACCATAGAAGACCAAAAGAGCAATTTTAGTGCTTTAATCAGTTACCCTTTGGATGATATTTCTAAATCAAACAAAAAGTTCTACCATTGCCTTTCTCTAAATGCATTTCTAAAAACATCTCTGTTAGAAAAAAAAAAAATAGAGGAATTAGGTCTTATGTTAGAATATTATAATTTATACTTTCACAGCAGGAACCATTTTTTTCAGATTATCTGCTCATTATAAAGTATTCAGATAGCTCTGGCAGCATTTGCAAGTATAGGGATTTTTTTTTTTTTTATTATGTTATTGCTTCATTACACCCACTGGGCCATTTAGTGTTGAATTTAATGGAGAGCAGATCATTTTCCAAGCAATGCAAACACATCAAGGTGAAAGTCTGTTGTGTTTGGAAAGGTTAGCAGATGTTTTTGCAAGTGCTTGTGAAAGTTATTGTCGTTTATCTTATTCTTGAACCTCTGGATTGCATTTTCTTTAAATACTGCATTCGGCACTGCATTCATGGTAATACAAACGTGATTTCTGCTGGTTTACAGCATGTGGTTTTTTGGGGAAGCTTTTACATTTTTTGTCGACAAGTACAAACATATTGTGTGGAACTTATAAAGCATATTCTCTATCACGGCTTGACAGACAATGCCTTTGCTATTGTCTCCAAGGCTGATACGGTGTTTCTGCATGTCAACTATACATTTATCTGAATCTCTTCATCAATACTAGGGATCTAAAAATAATGTCTAGCAAATCAGACCATCCTGGACATATATCGGTAAAAAAATCTGAAAGACAAATTGGTGGACCTGGACCTATTTATGTTTCCTTGGGATGACACAGTGTCCCAGAGCAGCAGCTAAAATCTTTTGTTTCAGTCACACAAGGCCAACATAGAGCTTTGCTTATGGCACTGGGGAATTATTTTAACACAAGGACTATCTGTCTGTGTCACATTTCTAATAACCTTTTCATCACAGTACCCAGATGTAATCCATTTATAGAAACGCTTATGCATCAAAAATAAAAATGTGCAAAAGGAATCTAATTACTGAATACAGAAAGTGGGATGATTTATTTTTTATTTGGGATAAATTCAGGTGATTCACTATTAGTGAATGTAAATATATTTTCAAGTCACAATTGCTACAATCCCACAGGGTGAGTGTATGTGCCAATGTGCGCCCAGGAAAATGCATCATAAAATATCAGGACCTAAGAGGACGTCCTGGGCAGTGAGATATTTATTGCACTAGCTTTTTCCTTGCATTACTTTCCCATGAGTGTAATTCACTCCTCTGCTGAATTGTATGGAAAATCAAGGCAGGGCATATTAGGGAGAATTTGCTTATAAGGTACACATACAAAAACAGCTTTTAAGCTAAGTGTAGGAAGAGGATTTGGAATTATTTATGTAAGTGTTTCTTGATGCAAGATCTCTGAAATATGTTATATATTTGGAATTTGGACATATATAGTTTGACAGTACAAGTATGAAAATGCAGGAAAACATGGACAAACTAGAGACCACAATCCCACACCTCCCCTCCAAAGCAGGAACTGCTGCTTCACTTTGCTTCTAAAAGTCAGCCCTGGTTTGAAATTAGTGACTGCAGAGCACAGTCCAGGAGTATCTTCCAAAACTTAAACCCTATCAGAGAGGCCCAGGAGCTTACTGAACGCATTAATCAATGACAGTGCCTTATGAATGCTGAAATATAAAAAAGACTTCTAAATTAGGAAAGATTTATATTTATCCAGTTTTGCAGAAATCTGTATTATTACACATCTTTTCCATGCAAAGTTGTCTTTGACCTCCACCTTCAGGATTCCACCACGCTATTTTTTCCTTAGGCTTTATATAGCATGCATTGCTAATAATTAAAAAGCATCAGTGTTTTTTTCTGAAACATCCTCCAATGATTGGATGTATTTCCGAAAAAGAATCATGGAAAGCATGGGAATACTACCATACACACACAGAGAAAGTAAAAAAGCTGATGCATTCCAGCTTTCTCCGGGAGACCTTCACAGCAGCACTTCCCTGCAGCATAGCGCAGAGCCTGAGCTGTTGCTTTTGGGAAGTCTGAGCACTTTGCTCAGCCACTGTGATCTGCAAAAATGACTGCTGCTGAGTGTGTAAAATCTTTCTAGCTCTGCTGGCCATCTGCAACGTCTCTCAACCTGTCGGGTAGGCTGAAAATGCTGAAAAGCTCTGAGAAGTCATGCATGGTAGAATTCAAAGCTCTGGAAGACCTCTGAAGTTTCTTCCTTCAGGCATGCTGATTCCGATGAAGCAGCTTACAAACTCTATTATACACAGAACAAGTTTATAAAATCCCTGGGATTTGCTCAACTACTTATTTTTTCAGAATGATAGCTCAATTTTGCATTAAAACATTTCTTGGCAGTAGTAATTTAAGACTGTTGATAAAATATATAGGAAATTTTCAAGATATACTCATTTTGAAAAATAACTTTATGGCAAACGGTTAGAATACTTGACAAAATATTAAAACTGTCCAATATTTCAAGGTTTTTTTCGCAGAATTACCTTTTTCAATTCATCTCAATCTAAAACACTGCAGGTCGCTGGACATGTACATAACTTTGATCTAAATGAACTTTTTAGAAAAGTTAGAGAAAAGTTAAATACAATGGTAGTAGTGACCTTTAGTTATTGACAGAGTTTTACAACATGGTGCTCTTCCCACTAAAAACCCAGACATCTAAGTGGATGAGCTTTCCTGAAACGGCAAGATTTTATATATATATATATATATATATATGCTCCTTCAGAGGTGCAAGTCAGGTTGACAGCCACTGAACTCAGTAGCATTACACTGGCATAAAACTGGTTCAAGAAAAGCAGAATCAGACCCCCATTTTCCTTTTAACTAAAGGAAATTCATAGCAATTTCAGCATCTCAGCAGTCACCATAATTTCTGCTGTTCTTGCTATGTATTATAGAAACTGTCACTTTTTAAATTTATGGTCTCTTTTACAGCTTGGGTTAAAGAACACTTAAAGCACTTTCAGTGTTTTATATACCTCTACTCTAGAAGAATAGAAATGAGATTCCTTTATTAATTTAGACCCAGACTAACAGACTATTCACACTAGCAGTCTTAGAGAATTTTAATGGGATTACCTGCATGAGTAAGAATTTATATGACAAAAATCAGAAAAGGGAAACCTTTAAAGATTAAAAAGTACAAAGATTACAATACCTAAAACTTCATTGTTGAGTGTATGACTCACAAAGCTACAATTCATTAAATTAAATGTCAATGTATACGTGACCAATCAGAGAAGTCCTATAAGGTAATAAAAATCCAAACAATGTCAAATTACTACTTCAATTGTAAACCTATGTATTGTTTCTTCCCTGAAAAGTTTCTTTGATAGATTAAAAATTATTGAATTACGGGCAACCAAGTTAAAAAAATTAATCTCTCAATATGCATTCATTTACTTTTGCTTCATTTTAATGGCAATCCATTTGAAATCCTTGTCACATTTTCATTTTGTTTGTCACAGAGGCATATGAAGAGTGAACACAGCATGTAAGCAAAGCCATCAAAACCACCGCCTAAAACCAAACAATTGCACAAGTGACCTTCCCCTAAGCCACTGCACACAAGAGACTACTCCATCCTACCCTTCATTCCCTCAGTTTAGACAAAACCATCATTATTTTACTTAGCACTACTTAAATCCGGCCAAATAATGCCATTTGTAATCAACTTTAACTGCCAGGAAGAAAACTGGTTTACCTTGCAGTATAGCAGTGTTATTCACTCCAGCGTGCCTTGCTCCTACAGCACAAACACATCTGGAACCAACACGCACTCACTGTCATCAACTACTTTTCACAAATCACCCAGTTATTGATCACTACACTTATCACTCTTCATTGACTGAACCTCATTCCACATTACTGATTTTTTGCTGCTTCGGCAAATTCGGAAACTTTCACCGCAAGGAGAATTCATGCACAAACCAAAGCAGTGATCATTTATACTGGATACTACTTATTATATCAAGCCTTTCTGCAGGGGTCTGCATTTATTTAAGAATGAAATAAATGAAGTGATAACGGTTGTTCAAATTTCCTTGCACAAACTTTAACATTAATGAGAAAGACGAGCAACAGCCTCTGAGCCCTACATCCCAAGCACTAAGTCACTACATTTCAAACTGTTTTGTGCAAAAGCGTCAGGCTCGTGATTACCAGATGATGGATGTGTGAATGTCACATGCCAGGCGCATGACTGGCACGTGAATAACACGTGCCAGGCGTGTCCCTGACACATGTTTGCCATGTGACTGCCAAGTGCTGGACACCTGAATGCCATGTGATTGCCACCTGGTGCGTGCTTGATTACAGCCAAGTATCACAGCCAGTATCACAATCACCTGCTAACGGGGGTTATGGTAGGAAACAAAGAACCTACCACTCTTCCTGCTGTCACCACTTGAACCATCCAGAGCAATACCAGAAGGTGGATGGGTCTCCTCTGGGGGCAAGCTGACTAGAGGCACAAGTGCCCCTGTGGTGAAGTATCAAATGAAAGAGTGGACAACACCCAAGGTACGAGTAAGTTTCACAGTGGCACAATATTTTCTCACAACTGTGAACATAGCACAGGATTTTCTTCTCCTAAGAGAGCATTTTTTCAGCAGTGGGATTATCTGACAATGATGCCCCAAGAGCCTTTTATCCTGCCTGCAGGAGCCTTCTGCTCACCACAGAGATAAAAACCAGCAACCTTGACAAAATGTACAATCAAACACGGTAAATTCTGTTATAAAACAACATAACAAAACCAAGCTATTCCAACCCTGAGCTTTCCTCTCATTCTGACTTTGCAGAGTTCATCCTTCAGATATGAACTTTTGGGCTCCACTAATTTGCAGAAATGATGAAAGAAGCAGAGGACCTGAAGGAAGCCACTTGCTAATGCTACCTACCTCCCTAATTAGTCACATTTCTGAGCATGTACGTAAGAGCTTTCTGTTTTCACAACATGGAACAAGAACCCACTCTACTATCAGTTCATCAGTGAAGAAAAACATTTTTTAAGAAAAGGGGGGAGATCTGGAGATAATAGAGATAGAAAGCTATATAGACAGATAAGTGTATATATATATTTGTAATGAAACTAAAGGAAATCCACTTTGACATTGTAGATGTCAGCTTGGTAAGGGCTCTGGCGTCCATTTTAATAAAAGCAACTGTGTAAGTTTTTGGCCATTGTGAACTTTAAACCACATTTCAGGATTATGCCAAGGAACAAACAGAAAGGAGAGCGTCCTAAGACTGACCTTCAGGAAACTCGTGAAGTCAAACTCATATTTTCTTGACAGTCTCGTGGTCTGTCTCCCTGCAGCTACTCATTTTGGTTCTGATTTTTCTCTCTGAACAGCTCTGCATTAAATTTGACCACAACATGCAGTCCACATTTTCCACAAAAGTAATGCCCCTAGCTACGCAACACACCAAACATCATTAGTTTCTCACATTTATTTTCACACTCACTTTCACATTTGTTCCTCACTCTGACATCATTTGCACTAGGATGATTTGTTTGTCCCAATTCAATGTTGCTAATCACTCACCTAAATTGTCCCAGAAAGTACTGCAAAGACAGCTTTGTTCCTGGAGAACTTATTTCATGTGCACTCCCAGCTCCTCATCTGGAGCTGACTATTTACATTAAGCTGCAGAGCAGTCCTGTCCCATCACGCTTCCAATTACTCCAACAATCCCAACTGCTTCCATACTGTGAGATACAATCCTCCTCCTCCAAGCAGATTCACTACACAGAACTTTTCACCACAGAAACTCTTCATCACACAAAGGTTCCTCCTTTAAAGATGAACAGTCTTATTAAGACATATTCATAACCTTAAATTTTGTATCATCTCTGTTAGAACAAAAGAATCAGCAGCAAAAGAATATTCAGCTAAAATTGCATTATTATGAAGCCCAAAGATCTTTCATTGCCATTGCAAAAGGTATTATTTTCTCAAAATACGCTGAAGGAGATATGCATCATATACAAAAAGAAAATGGGTTGGAAAGACTGCCTACAGAGACACAAGAGAAACCAAATCTTTCTGAACTTACAAATATTGCAGAAATATTTAAATAAATATTAGATTATAAGACCAAGATGTAGATAACATCTACATTTTAGCATCGGAAACAGCAGTGAAGTTGGGAAAATTAAATACATGCACTATTATATTTTCTTTATTACCTGTAGGAGCTTGGAAAAAATATCTTACAGAAAAATACTCAGTGCTGCCAGCAGCAACCTTGTTGAAAGCCTTTTAATGTATCTGTAAATCTTTTACAATTCCTGTCTGCATCAGGACAAAAAAAACTTTATTCAGTCATGCAGTTGCCAAGTGAAACTTGAATTCCTGCTTTCAGGTCTCCCAGCTTAGCACAGATTCTAACATTAATGGGCAATTTCTCTGCTTTTTTTCCAACCTTCCTCTGCTCTGCTTCTCTTCCTTTTCTACACAATTTTATTTTTTCAGAGATTATTGTAGTTTAAAAGAAAACTGAGAAATAAAACTTTCGCTGTTTGAATATCAGACAGGTATCTGGTAGCATCACATTATGTCTAGCGTGAAGAGAGGTTCAGTATTTTTCATAGCCTCTTCCCTTTTGTTTGCTGTTTAAAGAGAAAATACATTAGAAGACTATTCGATTTTCTGCCACTTGAGAATTCAGGAGGAAAAAATACCACAAATAGCCCAGAGAAATGGCAGATAATTTCATGATCATTGTAATCTTGTGCTTTCTATCTAGGAAGAACAAAAAATCATAGGAATGTGCCAAATACAAAAGGCAAGTGCTTAGATAAAGGCTAGTGTTTGAATTTTGGACATAATATTTTAGAAATTGAAATGACGCAGAAGGAAAATCTTCTGGAAAGGTGATTTACTCCTCAATTTCTGTGGTCTTTCCCAAGAAACTGCTGAATAATTGCTGAATAATTGAGTATTACTCTGTACAGTGCCTGTATCTGCTGAAGAGAAATTTTTTAGGTCATTAATAAAGCTTTGACAAGATGGTTGTATTTTTTGCACCATCTCTTCTAAAGGTATAAGATTTTCAAAATTATGCCCAAACTGAGCCTAAAAACAAAAGACCTGCAATTAGTAAATGCTGTTGATTGTTTTAGTCTAACGTATATGGGTATTTCTACAATTTCTAAAAAAAACCAATCACTGTGTAATAATCAAAGTACTATTCAATCATTAAAAAATCACTACGTAAGGGAAACAGGCAAGTACTTGTCAGTAGTCAAATGGACTTTTAAAAAAAATCATGTCACTGTTGGCCATTTTGTGGCATGAAGCCCAGTCATTATAAATGTGAAATTATCAGATTAAGACATTTATCCAAATGTACTCTCACAATACAATGCGTCTTCTAAATCTGATAAAGAGACTTGAAATCCATGTATTGCTACTCTACTATGTGCTAAGCACAGTCCTCTGCATTGCTGGAAGTATACTTTGTTCTTTAAATTATTCAATTAATTAGCCAGGATTTGTTTAGTGCTTTGAAATTGTAATATTTTTCAGAACAGCTGAGTGCTATTACCAAAAGAGAGTGGGACACACTTTGGCAGGCTGCAGGTAGATGTATCTTTTCAGACATTTAAGAATTATCCAACAGCTGAGAGGTTGGTTGTATTTCAGTAATAGACTGAGTACAGGTACTTTGCAGGAAATGTTTTTCCATGAGAATTATGGTTCAAAATTTAAAAACTAATTTATTTATTTCTTCTAGACTCTTTCCCTGGATTTTGTTTTACTGGTTAAATCCAGGAAAATACTGTAGAGTGTTCGGGATGGACTTAACCCTATTCGGAATTCTTAGGATGTCCCTTAACCCAACTGAGGGACAACTGTATTTGTCTTGGCAAGCATGGAAAATGTAGAAAACCCAAGTGGCCTGCACAGGGACCAAAGTTAATATCAGGATTTTGTTAGCTCAGGCAGCCCTATGAAAAAGACAATCCTAGCATTTGAAAACTAAAACCAGTGCCCAGAGAGGCTAACCAAAACTGCTGGAACAAATCGGTGGCTGGCTGCACAATGGCAATTGTGATCCACGGTGCCCATGCGTGTCAGTCCTTCCCCACCACGCACCACTGCCGCCCCAGGCAGGAGCTGAGTGAGGACAGGTTAGTGGATGAATCATTCCCTGACCTCTCAGTCATTTCCATGCTGCACTGAACTCCGCTCACAATGCTGTCAATGTCATCTACCAAAGACCAACACACGCTCCCACACAGACACAGACTATATCCTAGCAATAACAACGCCATCAGGAGCCTCCCCAACCTGAATTACTTTAGGCTTTCGATAGAAATAAAGTTACTTTTATACATGAATGCTTATTGTTTGTACTCTAGTAAAGAAGTTGAATTAGGCTCATCTTAATTTTATTTGTACACAGTATTTCCACTGTGTGTAGTCTGAACTCTGCATAAATCAATACCACCACTGAACGCATGATCTTGTACAAAAATAGCGTCACTGTTCACTTCTAGAGAGACTGTTTCAAATACTGTTACTTGACAGAAGAGGATGACATGCAGGTTTCCTAGCACAAGCATAAAGCCCAAATCTCCTGGGAGAGGGACATGGATTTACAGCAGCAAGTGGATAGTCTGACATGCCAGCTTCCTAACTCTTGGTTTTTTATGACAGAAATACAGCTCATAGGCAAGGACTGAGAAACAAAGGCACTTTTTCAACAGCTCACCATCTCCAAAAGTTTATGTAATTCTTCACTTAGAACTCAGTAACCAAATTTTACTGGATATGTGAAAATCTCCAACCAGATCATGGGAGAAAAGCCCAAAACTGGTGAAAATCAACCCTCTTCATAAACTAAAACTCAGGACTTCAGGGTCCACCATGCATTTATCTTTAATTTCCAGGGGTTCACATCCTCAGAGTTTTTATTTGATTTGCGTATTCTTTCAATTAAAAACACAAAAGAGAAGATAAGGAGAGCCTATTAAATTCAGTCCAGTTCATGAACCTTGTTAAACTTGTGCTTGCCTTGTTTCATGTTGAAACTTAATTCACTTGTTCTAATATTTCATTATCAAAGTCCTTAATGAACTTGCTCTGAATCCAGCAATTTGATTTAAAACATATTAAATCCACACTATCGGCTCTCAAAAAGAAATAAAAGAATTTTACATCATATTGTTCAGATGTTAGAGACATCCAACATACCTTAGTAAACAATTCTTCTGTGTCAACAACAGCAATCAGAACATTCATTTTATGCATCTTCATGATCACAAAGAGTATTCTAGCAGGAAGTTTCAAGGACATATATTTCATTCTCTGCATTGTAGATTTAAGGATCACGACAAGCAAGGGGCCCTTTTCTGCCCTTTTAGAAGGCATTTCCACTAATTATTTACCAACCAATCAAAAAAAGCAAGAATGATTCTTCTCTCAAATCCTAAATTCAGATGAAATCATATTGAATCTGTGACAAAAGCAAGCTATAAAAATAAGAGAAAACTTCTAAACTTTGGGAATATTTAACTGTGTATCACAGTGTAATTCTGCAGCTATACACGGGACATGAGTTCTCCTGCAACCAAGAGTTTGTTTGGTTGTTTCATTCACGTTTCCTACTATTTTACTGAAAATAATATGGTTACTTAAGACATAGGTCTGGGTTGCATTTTTCCTCTTTCTGGCAATTATTCACAGGTCTTTCTCTTTTTGTGAGAACATGAAGTGATATTAAAGTGGAAATAGTGATCCACAGAGTACAATATTAGCCATGTTCCCATAAAACACATTCACATAAGGAGTATGACATTTGTACTAGCACAGTACTTCCTGAAGTGTGCTACACCGCACACCTTTTTGGGGAAACTGGGGATTGCACGTAACATTTAATCAAAGATCCACTCTACTGTAAAACACCAATTTCTCTTCAATTTTCCACTTAGCAATTCAAAAACTCTTTTGAATGTCAATGCTAGCAATTCTCGTGCTGGCTACAACTTGGTTGGAATTAAAAAAAAAATCATTAGCATGTTAATAACTTAGTGCCTCTAAGGAATATTTAGTTGGTCCTACATCAGAAAAAAATCTTCTTTTTCAGCCCTATTCTTAATTACAATGTAATTATAATTTACCACAATTTCCTAGTTTCCTTCATTTCAGTTTGTGGAGAAGGATTTCTCTATGGGCAGCAGGCAGTACTGTCATAGTTCTAAGGAGAGCAGCTCACTGAGAAATGTTCACACCCATTAAGGTGTAGAAAGGAAAGCTGACAACATACAAATTCAAGTAAGAAAGTGGAAATTTTCTAAGCAGAACTGTGAGAAAAAGTTACATGGGCAAAATTGAGTTCCCTGTAATAAAATACAGGTAGGTGTCAGCAAGCTTCCTAGAATTTATAATATAATCAAATCAGATTATTCATCAAATTTCATGCAGCATCTCAGTCTTTTTTCAACCTTAGAAGAGTTTAAGACATGAAGAGAAAGAAAACTTATGCCTATATTTTTGCACAAAACAATTTTTCTTCAAATACACATTCTCATGTCTGCCACTTGTCACAAGAAAATGAAAGGCATGCTCATAATCAAGGTTGTGTTATTACCCAGGTTTGCTATTTTCTGCTATTAAGAAATGCATCACCAAGACTATATCTAATGGAAGAAAGTTTAGGACCTATTTAGGATTAATCCTAATATTTAGGACTAATAATGGTGGTTTCAATGTCTGTTGTTTCATTTGAGGAACTACATAAAAATGCAGAATTTTGTACAAAACTCCTAACAAGGCAGATTTGGATGTATTGCTTTTTTTTTCTTTTTGAACCTTATGAAGGATTTTTTAGTAATTTGCAGGTCTGTTGCATTTATACATGTTTTCTGGAACAGAAACAAGGTGTTCAAAGGACACTTTCAGTGACGTGGACAATGCTCAACCTGTCACTATGTTTAGGGAGCAGTGTACTGCAACTGTTTCAGCAGAGAATTCACAAATTTAGATAATATTTGGAGTAGAAAACACTCAGATGCCTGCTGAAGTTGCCCACATTCTTCATGACTTTACCCAGTGGTATGTTCCTGTACTGATGCAATTTGTGCAGTTTACATAACAACATGCACCAATCATGGAGTTTTGACTCACCTTAGTACATCATCTTTACCTCGCAAGAGACTGAACTCCTTCTTGTGAACTTGCTCAGCAAGGAAAAAATGAAATAGTAAGCACAAATGTATAATCTCCTTTCCACAAAAACTAAGACAACCACTCTTGAAAAAGAGAAATAGCCAGGAAAAATGCAAAGAGTTAGGGAACCAGACACTGAATTCATCTCCCTAGTTAAATAAACCCTATGCTCATTTGCTTCAATAATTGACCTAATTCACATGGGAAAAATTAATGGAGAGAAAGGAATAACCTAATGCATTTTGAAATCCAAATTTCAAGAGTCCTTTTTACAGTGGGACATTGACATGAGGACTTTGAAAACACAAGAACTTGTCTCCAAAGCATTTAGTGCAGACTCTGAAGCCTATGATGGGACAGGCATTTTTGAAACAGGTGCTTGTCTGAAGCAAGGCATCTTCTCTAGCTAAGACAGACAGTCGAGACACAACAACACCTTACAGGTGCGCACTGCAGGGGGTTTTACTGCAGTTTACATATTGCTACTGGTCTCTTTATAACACACATATCCCTTGCTCTGAGCCCTCAATGCTTGTAAAGTATCGTGGATCTGAGCCAAGCCACCCCTTGGCCCTGGAGGATCTTCAGCACATCCCTGCACCGACAACAAAAGCAGGCTTGAAAGGAAATTAACAAACCTCTGGGGAACTCTCCATAGTGATTTACATTGCCATCACACAGGAGGCACAAGTAAGTTTTAGTCAGCCTCAGTCTGTATGGAGAGAATATTTTTACAGTGAAAATATAATTAGTAATATTCATAACACTACAACAATCCCGTGTCTGTGACTTGACCCGAGAACTCCTTCTTAGCAAGAGCACAACAAAATGCTCCTTCACTCGCTGAAAAACTATGAAAGTAGCTAAGCTGAGCCCTTCCACTAAACAAACTTGCTTATATTCCATTAGCTCTCCTTACCACCACCACTTGTTTGTCTAAATATTACAAGGAAATAAATATCTGCAGTTCCATTATCAGTTCTTCACTGTTACGTCCATAAACAACATCGGGGGAAAAGATATTGGAGTCAGGATGAATTTGACCGATATGCAACACTCTTAGGGTACAAATGCCATAAGATTATTGTCTGCTAACAAAGCTCTGGAGTGGCTAAAAAACCCAACAAAACAAAAACAACAGAAACAAACAAAAAACAGCCAATGAACAAAAAAACCCCAAACAATCCAGCAGTCTGAGTCGTTAGTTTCTGAGAATTCAAAGAGGGCAGCTAAATTGTAAGAAAACTAGGAAATGGCAAATACAAAGTCTGCCTATAAAAGCTAGGACTGAGGGAACTATGGGAAACTACGGAGTTACAGACAATCTAGTTTAATTTCAATTTGCAGAAAAATACCAAATAATCAAGATTTGTACCTAAAAAGTATAAAGAAGCTGAATAAGACTCAACATGAAAGTGTCAAAAACAGTCATATAAAAACACCTCTTCTGGCAGCGTAAAGGGCCTTATGGAGAGAGGAAAAGCACACACTAACTCTCAAAGCCATTTGACACAATTTTCCATTATTTTTCCCATGAAAATTTTGTAGAAAATACTCTAAGTGAAACTTCTATGAGAATAATGCTTAAGTTATGAGAATACTGACCAAGCTGTAACTGTCAATGTTTTCTCCAAATGAGAAATATGTATTAACAGCCTGTACTGGGGTGTGTTCTCTGTCCAACATTTTTCATTAGTTTCATTAACAATTGGATGATAGAATGCAGCATAAAGTAGCAAATTAATCAAGAATGAAAGGACAGAAAGCACATCAGAGGAAAAGATTAAATTCAAAATTAAATTGACAAGGTGAAGAAAGGTCCTGTTAAGAAGATCCCACAAGACAGGAATAGAAATCATCACCCATACAAATACAAGATGACAAAAAACTGGTTAGACTGAAGCCTTAGGGCAAAAAATATAAATGCTGGAATAGGTCACAAGCTGAACATGTAATTAGCACGCTAAATGAAAGAATGATTGTATTTCAGACAGTGCCAAAGATGAGAAGAAAACTTTTTTTGTTGTTGTTAGTTGCTAACAAAGAGCATTTTGCCTTTCTCTGGGGACAGAGACTATATTTGTAGAAATTCCTCACATCATAGTGTAAGCACTTTTTCTTCTATTTCTGCTCCAGATCAGGATCACTTAAGTCTTCTTTCCTCAAACTTCTGCCAGAGATCACTAGAACTGGACTGTATTACGGGTTATATCTTGAATACATCTAGTTTTATAAATGCTTCCTACCATACTATTAAGGATTAATTCTTGAGATTTCCAAAATAGATTTACCTCCCTTTTCTCTTTGGCAGTCAGTCACTCAAAAAACATACAGCATCAATCAAAAAATCCTTCATATTTCCCTGTTAAGTTTTTGTGAAAAATGAGCTTAGCCTTGCACTGAAAACAGAAAGAATTTGGAAAAGAAGAACTCATTCACAGAATGCATGAAAGTTAAATCTCTCCCAACAGTTATATTTAATTTGGGACTGTTAAACTGAAACAGATTCATGAACCAAGATAAATTTGACAAGGAAGGTCAAATAAAATACCAAAATAAAATTTAAAAGAAAAACCACAAAAAAACTCCAACGAAAACCAAAACACCAAAACCCTCCACCCACCTAAATTGTTTTTAATGACTGAAAAATGGTATTTCCTTCAGTATAACGTTTCTGTTTTTCTAAGGGCTTGCCTCAGCAAGGAAACCTCACCTTTCTTCTGCATCTTAATAGCACATGCTTTCACCACAGGTGGGTACAAAAATCATAGACAGGCATTCAGCAGTGATACAGGAACTGGAAAGCATAAAGTCTCAGCATGACAGCTCCAGCACCAGGATGGGATGAAGAACTGAAGAAAAGAACAAGTGAAAAAAAAAAGCCCACAGGTAATGTGGGTACTGCATACCAGGCCTGGAGACTTCCCATTTCTCCAGTGTGTGTAACAGTACTCTGTGCAAGGAGCACCATGCTTGAACAACACAAAAGGACATGATAGTACGAACCAGGGATTATCTTTCAATTTAAACTGACAGCTGAGTGACTGGTTTTTGGGTTTTTTTGGTAGGTTGGTTTCTTGGGGTTTTTTTTTGGTACTTACTTGTAGATTTTCTGGGTTATATTCTTGTTTGGTGACTATCTGCATACTTACTCAAAAGTTTTAACGTTGTAAACATAATTAACACCAAAGATAAAAAATTTGGAAAGTAAAGGTGGTTCGGTTTGGGTTACCCAAAACCAAGCTTTCATTGGTATTTTCAACCCATAAAAAACCCTGAGATTTCAAAATATTGCTTCATATTCTGTGGAGAGCTATGCAAGAAATAAATAAAATGCATTTTCAGAGAAAACAATTAGGAAGAGCCTGGTGTACAATGCACATACACACTGGATTATTCAGATCCTTTAATGCCCCAGCCATGTAGCACGCATGCTCCAAATTCTATGAACTCAAGCTACACTAGTCTTAAATTCCCCCAGAGCAGTGAGTGCAGAGGAAATCTGACAGAGAAACATACTCCAGCATATGAATAAATCAGCTACTCCTCATCACGGCAGTGAATCCAATACAACTGAGAGTCAACTTAGATGTCATGTAAAGCCAGCTCTCAGAGGTATTTGATCATGAGTCTCTCTAGACAGCAACAACTCCAATCAGTTGTGTGATGTACAAACATCTCTGGGAAAATGATCAAATGATTGAGTGAAAATTTATTTGCAAAAAACAAACAAAAAATTTCAAACAAACAAAAACCCCAACAAATAAACAAACAAACAAAACCTGCAAAATCCTGACTACTGAAAAAACTGTCAGAGTTGGCAGGTATCCATATCCTATCAACCTATGCAAGGAAGCAGTACGAAAGAAGCATAAAATTAAAATATGAGCCAGCGTGCATTGTGCTTTATCTAGAGATTCATAATATACTTGCTACAGTATACAGTTATAATTACAATTTTGCTTGCTGACAGAATCTCTAAAGACAAGAACTATATTCATAGATTTCTGCAGGACTAATTTCAATGCCTACAAAAAGGCTGAGGAGTCATCACGCTTGAAGCACACTAGCTGAAGGTTTAAGACTCTTCCAGTGAAGCTCCAGTGAATCCAAAACAGAAGCAAGAATAAAATCTCTTAGGCACTACAGAGCTCCTACTTAGCCTTTGCAATTCCTTTTTCAAGGAATTTTTAACAACATCATGGACTATGTGCTTTCTTTTTCCCCTTTCACTCCCCAACATCTGCCAGTATTTTTAAGGATGGGACCTTGAAACTACTCCTGGTGCTCTTGGCAATGCAGGCAGATATACATACTTTTCCTGCAAGAAATAAACACCCATTTTATTATTACTTTTGCTTTCTGTAGGGACGAGTTCTAAGTTTGGGAGAAAGGGCTTCTGGTGAAGAGGTAGTTCAAATATGAGTTGCATTTGATCATTTCAAAAATAACTGTTAAGAAATCTTTCTCTTAGGCATCAATCCTAATTTTTCACTTCAACTTTTTGTAACTCACATAGAGAGTGATCCAATGGTCCTCAATGGGAAATGAACAAGGCTACCACTGATCTGGTAATTTAAAAGGGGCCCATCATATGGTTCATTCAGCATCATTCATATAAATACAACAGAAACACAGTGTTCTTGAAGTGACTTACAGGGCTAAAGCTCAACTTCTGACAGCTAGACAGCTCCTTCAATTTTTTTTTTTTTACAGTCAGAACAATTTCAGTATTTTTACAAATGTTGTCACTATCCATTGACCTATGTTTAAAGGAACCTGAAGATGCTGTTATCTGTCAATTCAGGATTTAAATTTCCATTATATATCCCCTAAGAAAGTTTCCAAAACCATCCCTCAAAATCTCCACATACCAAAGGTACGGTATCATAAGGGACCAAAATGTAACTGTAAGAAAAGTGGCCACAGATGAACAAAGGAAATTGAGAAGAGAAAGTTTAGGGGAGATCTCATCAATCTGTATAAATATCGGTCTGGGGTGGGGTTGAGGGAGCCTTACAACCTTGGGTATCCTGGGATTCTGTGAGCTGCAGAACATATTTCATGTATACAGCAGTATGTTTGATGCTCAGAATTTAAGACCGATATAACCGAAAACCGTACTGCATTTCAGAATTATTTTTATTCTGCTCCTATGCTGGTTTTATGAAGGACTTACCACAGAGAAAAGACTCTCATTAAAGACAACTACGAAATAAAATATTTTGGAAGCAGAGTAAAATGTATTTTGAGTCCCGTTTTCAGACAGTGGTTCATATTACTAAATCACATTACTTTGCAGAAGACACAAGGAATACATAAAGCATTTATATTAAAGATGAATACAGTAATTACAGGTATCCCAGCCATGTACAAGAATCCATTTGCAATGACATTTTCTCGAGCAAATTCAGTAGATTTAAGGCAGACAGATGTTCTACAATGAAAATGATAAACATCCGTGAATAGTATTCCTGTCAAAATATTTCTCTGAGCAGCTAGATCAGTTTAAATTTAAATGCCTAAAATATTCTGTTCAGATTAAATGAACAAAGTAAGAAGCGTTCATTGAAAATATTTCATTTAGCTATTTTACATTTGTACTTTATACTTGTCTTCTTACAGAAAAGCTAATATTGAACAGTTTTTGTTGACTTAAACATTGGTTTGCAGCTATTACATGAAATCTATAATTTCTTTTTTGTTACGAACCTTCAGCATATCTGTTTCTTTTTTATCAAAAATATATGATGCTTCACATGTACTTAGGTTCTCAGCTATATTAAAACACGCTGAGTACTTCAATTTTCTCATTAGAAGAATATTAAAGACCACTGTCACCCTCCATTTCTCTGCAAGCTGAAATCATAGAATATCTGAAGTTGAAAGGGACCCATAACGATCATCAAGTCTACCTCCTTGACCCTCACAGGACTGCCTAAAACTAAACCATATGACTAAGTGCATCATCCAGATGCTCCTTGAACTCTGGCAGGTTTGATAGCATGACCACTTCCCAGGGGAGTCTGTTCCAGTGATCAGTCACTCTCTGGGTGAAGGGCTTTTTCCTAATGTGCAACATGAACTTGCCCTAGCACTGCTTCATTCCATTTCCTCTTATCCTAAAGCCAAATTACTATCCTTGGTATCATCCTCCTTTATGTATCTTCAACTGAAAGAATGAGTAAAGAATAAAAGGACAAATTACTTATGAATTCCATGAGGTCTAAAAGTCTAAGCATTATACATAAAGATACAAAAAAAAAAAAATTGTATTTGGAGTTTGGATCAGTTGGAGGTTTCTGGGGTTTTTTTGTTTAAAAAAGAAAAAAAGCAAATCCCATCAGCTTGGTAGATAACTGTCCCAAGATATGCAAGAGATTCGCCCAATACCACATCCATGATACGCCGTTCTAATGTTATGTTAGTGAAAAAATAAACCAACTAAATTCTAACAAGGTGCAATTAATATATCCAAGAACCAGGCTCGGTCTTTGAAGGATTAATCTATGTAATTATTTCTGCACATTTATTCAGAGCCTGGGCGGGTGTGGGGAGAAGTACAGCAAGGTGATCACAACAGCAGCTTGCAAGAACAGAACATGTTAGGCATTTACTCTTCCTCTGGTCAACAGTTCAGGATTTCTCTCTTAAAACATACAAATATCAGGAGCTATTCTGTATGGAAGCATTTTCAAAATGCACACATTGGCAAGTCAGAAGAGCAATTCAAAAGATTATCTTGTGTTGAGAACAAGACAGATTTTTGTGATAAACTACTATAGTTTCAGAATGCAATCAATGGGAACATCTAAATATAAGTTTGTTAAATAAAAGTGAATCATATCAAACCTTTTAGGATCATGGGGGAAAAATCATTAAAGTTTTGTTTTAAATAAAGTCTCAAAAACCTGCTTC
This sequence comes from Falcunculus frontatus, assembly GCA_013398115.1. Taxonomy (NCBI): domain Eukaryota; kingdom Metazoa; phylum Chordata; class Aves; order Passeriformes; genus Falcunculus; species Falcunculus frontatus. The sequence goes on along the minus strand of VZRV01004991.1, from coordinate 1,571,224 downwards.
ATAGAGATATATTTGAATTGAGTAACTTCCCAGTAGATTGTTTCGCTGAAAAAATCTGTGCACTCAGAAGTAAAGAACACTTGAAAGTTTAAAATGCTGAAGAGAATGATGCATTGCAAAATAAAAGTAATTTCCTTTTCCATTTATTTATTTATTGTTCATGAAAAATATACAGCTGTATTTGAAAGTGCATCCTTACTAAATCAATTACATCCCTCTTCACTCGCATGCCATCTGAGTGATACAAGCAGTAAAACACATCTCCAAGTACAACACCGACTTAGACAACCAACTCAAGAGCCAACTGTGTTATCTCACAACTGTAACCACTCCAAAACAACTGAATGGCACTTACTCTCTTTATCCTAAAAGGTGTCACAGGAGTGTGGGCAAGATAAAAAAGATCTGGTTTATTTTAGCAGTTTCACTGTTATTTGTCTAACCCACACAAATCACTTACTCAATTTGGTTAAATTTTCAAGGCAATTTTGAAATCCCCTTCATGCCTGACCAGAAAGCTGTATCCAATTCTCCTCTCTACATGACACTGCCAAGTGTGGTCATGCAACAGCCACAAATTACCATTCTGAGGGAAAAGCAACACCACCAGAACGGAAGAGCAGGAACAGATAAATATTACTCTCACACACAGCACAGCCTCATGCTTCATTTGTCTTATTTTAAGAACAAAGCTACATAAATTGATGCAGTTTTCAATTTGACTCTTCCCTTCCTCTTCCTAATCCTATTTCACATAATCATTAATTCAAAGATTCAGAATGACTATGGCATTCTTCAGTGGTCAGCAACCACAAACCTGGCATGAAGCAGAACCAGCACAGCTACTTCAAAGGCACCTCCCTTGATCAGTCTCCTTTAAAATATGTCTCCCTGGGTCTCCATCATCATTTGACAACAAAGAAGGCAAATTCTTGCAAAAGAATACTCACTTCCTTCATATACAGATGCCATTTATTTAACTAAAAAAACAATAAAATTTAAAATAAAAAAACATAGCCACACAACACTATTCCTTCACAGCACTGCATATGAACTCATAGTGCAGGGATCATGCAGAGGATAGGAGGTGAAGAAGAGTGCATATACATAAAAAATTATGGTTTAACCTGTAAAAGTGTTTCTGTGCCCCACATTTCCTTCTGTTGTCTAAGATATGTATTATTCATTATCTACAAAAGAATTTTCTAAGGTAGCTAGTGTTACAATACCTTCATTTCAGAAAGTATAGTATATTCAAATCTCTTTAAAAGAAATTATTCTTTGTAACTTCACTGTATGGATATCTACTTCCCCAATGCTCAGCTGAGTTAAAAGATTTAGTCAATAGAAGATTCAGGTCTCCAATATAAGCTGGAGGAAAATTCAGCACATAAATATAGAGAACCTTCATAAACACCATGAACCTGGTTTGTCAATTTTTACTAAGCAATGTACAGAAATCTATCAAAAACTAAAAATGCCTGATAAAAGGCTTTACACCCACTTAAGTCCTTCCCTCCCCCTATCAGCTTCTACTTGGTAATAGCTCAGAAACACATAAAAAGCTCCAATTATAAAGACAGGAATATTACTTCTGAAACTTCCAGCAGAGGAGTTTTCGTCTTTCATCTCCCTCTATCAAAACTGGTCAAGATCATTCCTGTATAAATACATGAAATGGAAAATATGAAAATACAAAAGTAAAATGTACTGAATATCCAATATTCATCTGACGCAAATCTAAAAACCTGAATCATATTTCTGCTACTCACTTCCACAGGAACTTCAGGGTAAATAAATCTTCAGAGCCACAGTAAGTACAAATGACATAATGTACAAAGAAGAGAGATAGAAAAAAAATTTAATGCAACCTTTAAAACTATGTAGAAATACTGAATTTTACATCAGCCACCAAGAAAAGTAGAAAAACTAAATTATTTTCTTTTCCATCCTTGTATGATAAGCAGAATCTTAATCATGTATCTCTGGAGTTATCAATTTTCTCTCAGAACCTGGGAGAAAAAATGCCAAACAAGAATTTGAAGAAAGTCAAAATCAAGAAATTGGGGAAAATATGGGCATAGAAATACTGTATTAATGTTGACCGACTTAAAGATAACTTTAAAAATAAAAAGTCAAGGCTTCCCTGAAGATGGATGTTCTGAGTAGGATGGGTGGCTATCTTTTTTGTCTCTATACACTGTACATCAGAACTTGAGCACATACAAAACATACACTGCAACCCCAAATGAGCCAGAAAAAGAGGAAATTACAGAGGAATTTCCAGAAGAAGGCAGGAGACAGCACTGGTTTTCCAGAAACTTCCTTCTCTACACCATGGGACAGGCTACGCACTCAAGTCCAAGTCAACGTGCCAGATGGTTGGCCTCAGGAAGCCCTATGGGTCCCCCTTCCTCATGCAGGGATTCATGGACAAGACCCCTTCCTATGCCAGATCTTCTCTGAGTGACGTGACAGCCCCAGCAGCCCCCTCACTTAATGTTTTTGCAAGTTGTAGATCCATGCCATTATACACTAAAGAAATCTTTTCTGACATGCCCTTCCAAATACCAGGTCCTCAAGATTAAAAGGAGGCAAACTCATTAATTATCCAAATTAGCCATACCGAACCATATGCAACTCTCAACAAATCCAACTAAACAAGAGCTGTCAGGTAAGAGTATGAAATGTTACATGGTCACTTTTCTGTATTCTAAATTAATGGCAACTGATCACAAAAAAAACCCTGAAGAGAAACTTCTAGAAATCAGAACTCCTACTTTATGCTAAACTGGAAATCCAAAAACAATTTTCATACATGATTTGCAAATGAGATTCTTCTTTTATTTGAATTAGTTATTTCATCATAATCTTACTAATCTTACAAAGATATCATGAGGACAAAAAATTTTATTTGCCTCTGAACTGAGTACCTTCTTGCAAAGCTGGCAGAAAGCCATGCTCAGACCTGTCTTTTGCTACAAATCCAAGCACAATGTACTTGGAAACATGGCATAAGAGCTCATTATTGCTGTGATTATAGTCATAAAAATGATACATACTTCTGATTTCAGTTAAAAAAAAAAAGTAAGTATTTGCTACAATCAGCTCTTCTGTTTGTAGTCAGTAAGATGGATATCCAATTCAGTCATAGTACCTTTTTTACATATTTAAAATTTCATTATCTGAGAATGCCTATTTATTTTTCAAATGAGCTTGCGTCACACACAACAAATTTGACACCCATGAAAGTCTACCTTATAAAAGCAGGAGGTGAAAAGGGTATTGAACTTTTAGCTGCTTTGTGCTACTGCATTAGATGGACATGTCTGCAGAGCTACTCTGCAGGATTTGTTACAGCTTGCAAAAGGGGATTACCCAACTGCTCTTTCCAATTTATGTGAAAAACACTCAGTTGCACACCAGCGTCCATCAGCATGATAAACTCTTGTCTCTGACACATATAAGGCCAATTCATGATTGAAACTGACACAGAGAACTACTTTAATCAACTAATAATCACTCAAAATTACCTCCAGGAAAATCCCTCTAGCTCCAGTATTTAGATTAAGTGTCAAGGCTCAATCCGAACTTCTTATGAAGAAGGCAGCTTCTCTTAGAACAAATCTCTGTTAAGTTGATAAGAGTTAATGTACCTGGCAGCTCCTCAGCAGATGGCAGGTTTAGGTGCAGAATGCTGATGACACTGGAGCTTTGTGCTACCAACAGAAGTCATTAAGGTGAAAGAACTTTCAAATTAGCCTCTTCTGTAAATTATTAAAAGAAAATTACTCTTAGGATAAAATGTCTTAGCTCAAGAATTAATTTACTTGGAGGATGCTTGATGAAGCACCTTTTGTTTGGTTTTGACATATGCGAAATACATTATTCACCTATGCATTAGATTATTTTTCATTAATTTATGCACACAGATAGCTCCAAATACACACTGTGAAATAAGAAATATTATATCAGTTTTTGCTAAATCTCAGCCAGGCTGAATACCAGACCAATCAGTAAACATTTGATTAATTTAGTAAACTTTCACCTCAAGTGCATAAATATAAACTTACAGCATCTGAAGATATTAAAAAAGAAAATAAAAGGAAAAAACAACCAGAACAATGAAAAATGCCTTGTTTAAACAGGTAACCAAAATAATACTTGGCTTGCTGATCTGCAAAGAGGCCTGTGAACATGCCACCTTGAAGAGGAAGAGAAGCCTAAATACTGCAAGGTGTAGGGCTAAACTACACAGCCGGCGTCAGGTTTGTGGGTATCCACTGTAACAATTCACCTGCAGACATCTACTGACTGCCTGACAATCCTGCCCTCTGCCACTGGCTAAAAGACTTGCTAATAATAGCACTGAAGGATTTTTTGTGTTGTAGGGCCTGACCTTAAAATAATGTTCTTATTTCACAGCCACACTCTGTCCTTTGCCAATTAGAACGATGCTTATTTATGAAATAAAGCAAGCACAGCTTCCAAGAGTGATAACAAACCATATTTCTAGACCTTAATGCATTTTTTGCTTTATTTTACACAAGTAAGTAAAAACACATATTACATTTACGCATAAACAAAAGAAGCTGCTGTTCCTGCAGTCACTCACTTTGTTCTGATTAAATCTTATTTCCAAAGAGTTCACATTGTTCTGAGGATAAGTTTTGGATATGCCGATAGCTATCTGCTGTTTTCTCTCAAGCGAGCTATAGACTTAAACTCTTATTCCAAAAATTTTCAAGTGACTCTGGCTGACAAGTTTTCCAACAGAGCTTTTCCCAGGAAAAGATTCATACCGTCCTGCCAACACAGATAATCTGGTGTAACTGTTCATTTAGAATCAACTAAATTAAATCTAGAGCATTTGCATGTTGTGTTAATTGATCTCACCTAAGAAAATAATGTCACTGTGCCAGCAGAAATTCCGTTACTGGAACACGTTGCAACAGCCTAACACTGTGGGGCTGCAAAATACCTCTAGCAGAGATATTTTATAATGTCAAGTCAAAACACGCCCTGGCAGTAAAAAAACTGAAATTCTGCTTGGCTTGCACTAAGGTCTGATGACTGGCCTTCCCTCGGCCTGAATTTCTGCACCATTTCAGTCCCTGACACTGTCCTCATTTGAGCTAAAATCATGTTTGAGGAAAGAGATATTTCTGACTGAATTTTCCCACCATATTTATTTCACTGACATTAAACTACTGCTGTGGAAATTATAACATGATTACAAACTAAGTAAAATCCAAAGCTGTATCTAAGAAAGGCAGTGATTCAACCAGAGATGCAACATTCTGACTTTAACAAGACACAAGAGCTTACTAAGGGCAACAGAAAGCAGTACAGCTCACATGAGAAAAGGGACAAGTTACGAGCATTGTGGGAATCATTATTTAAAATTTACTCACTCTATGTGTGTAAATTTCAGCAATAATGTCACATTAATGTAGTTATTCAAATTAAACACACTTATGTTCATTGAAGAAAAAAAAAAGCCACCCCAATGACAAACCATTCTCTGAGTTACACTCTGGGTAAGAAAATGTCGAGCAGCAGGAGAAATTTAAGTTACACAATATCACAGATGTGCACTATAAGCAATTTTTTATTTTGCTTTGTACCATGAAAAAAGCCTCCTGGGAAGGAACCAGTCGGTCCTTTTTATAGCAGAGATGATTTCTATATGCATAGCTCAAGGCACTCAGGAGGAACCTATAAATAACTAAAACACAAAACAGGACCCACTGTCAAATTTTTATCTTAAAATATAACTAAATACTTTTATTTTTCAAAAACTAGCAATGCTGTTTTTGTAGATAAACTGTTTCAATAAATCACACAGGATCCTAATACTTTTTGTGGGCAAAGTACGGAATACCTCCATGTCCTTTTATTATCACTGGAAGGTGACCGGGAGATTGTGTCTTTTGCACAATCTGCTGGGTTGCCTTTTTGACAAATAGTCCTTGCACCAGAGCTTTGCAAAGAGGCCAGTTTCAACAATGCCATGAGTTCTGTCACTCACACCTGGACATTAGCAACATTGTCAAAATTATTTTTGGAGCATCTCCCTTAAAAAACCTCCTTGAGATCTTTCGGGTTTCCTTGCTACATGCCTCTATGACTTTGTTGGGGGAAACTGAAAGTCTTTTTCCCAGTAACAAAAGTGCAATTAAAGAGATTTCTTTATATATAGTGACAGGGCATGCCAGAAAAAGGGGGAAAAAAATGGCACTATTAAACTCCTTCACCAAGTGTTACTTAAAGGCAGGGATTATACAAATGGAATATATGGAACCACTTGCATTCTTAAAAAATATATACTCTTTATAATGTATTTGCTTTGCATCACTAAATTTATAGTTTTTACTCCAAAATATATATACAGAAAATTAAACCACAAAGCCTTTAAAAAAATGCCACAAAGCCCACACCAGATTTCTGCATATTTTCATATGAGTAGCAAGAATTTTATCACTGTTACAAGTGCAGAATTTGGGGAACCAGCTTCCTATCCTAGCATACTACTTTTAAACTGAACTACAATGAATAAAACCTTTAGGTATCTTTAGATATGTATATATAGAATATTTCACCAAGTATTATTTTAAAATAAAATATATTTAAAAATAACTTTCTTCTACCTGCTAATCTGTTGGCAGACCATGAGTCTAAGAGATAACCCAAGTCCACCTAGGATGTCTACAAGAACAAAAGTCGATTGGAGGGATGGAAGAGTTTCAAAACAGAACAAATAGATAGAACAAATGCCTAGAATATCCTCTGTCTCCAACAGTTTGTTGATTTTGGAGACTGGAACACTGAGGTTTTCTTTGGAGATTGTTTTTTAGTTTGCTTCATTGTCTGGGGTTTTTTGGGGTTTGGTTTGTTTGGGGTTTTGGGCGGGGGGGATTTGTTTTTTGTTTTAAAATAGTGCTTCAAAGATTTCGTCTCTTTGAAATTCTCCAACCATAACTTAGACCCATGACAACTTTTATTTGGAGCTTCCTGCAGCAAGTTCAGTTTATGGACTTTTTATGTTCTTTTCTTGGTTCAGCCAGTGAACATTTCTTCTCTATTAATTTTCTCCATGCCACTTATGATTTTATAGAGTTCTAAAATAAGCTCCCTTTTTCAGGATAAAGATTCCCAGCCAATTTAGACCCTCCTTGCACAGAAGTCATTGCCTACCCTTCATCATACTTGCTGCCCTTTATAGAATCCACTTCATTTCTACTTCATGTTTTTTGAGAGATGGAGACCAGAATCAAATACTGAACATGCAGACACACCACGGAATCATTCAGTGTCATCATGATGCTCTGCTTTCTCATTCTTCCTAAAAATTCCTAACATTCTATTGTATTTTTTTAAAAACCAGTGTTGGGGAGTGAGCTCCTAAATGACAAGATACTTCATAAGTTCTAGAGAATGAACCTTCTGGAGGAAAATTCAACTGTTTGTCACTTTCCTATGGAGTAATACAGGTCAAATACTGTCTTTTCTCATTCATGTGAAAAATCCTGATTTAATTTATTATGATATTCAAGACATACATTATTTCTTCTTATAGGCAGTTTCATGGAATAATGCAGTAAGTACTCCTAATGAACAGGTTTTGTACAAATATACAAAGATAATACAAGAATATCCCAAAGGTATTTTCTTGAAAGTACAATGGTTAATGATTCTATGAGATAATGAAGAAATTTTTCTGCAAAAATTAAAGGGAGGTGGGGGGCATTTGCAGACAGGCACTCAAAAAATGCATGCAGTTAAAATATACAGGGACAACGCACTGCAACAAAGTATTTCTGACTCACATCCCAATGACACTAACTAAATATAACTAAATAGGCAATATCCTGGCAGCATGAATGTAAGGGTGTAAGGGTGCTGCTGCATAGTGGTCAGTAAAGAATTTCCATGCACTACTCATGTCAGGGATATATAAATAATATATTACTGAAATACTAAAAATATTGCCCTGTAGCTTACTGTATCTGTGTACTCTCAACAGTTAAATTAGTACTATATAGTGGGATGTTTTCAGGAGAAGGGTGAAGAATGGAAAAATGGAGTAAGGATAACAGCAGAGCAAGGTCACGAATAAGAGCACTCCAAAACAATGGGTAAGCAACCAAGGAACTCTAAGATGGTACCAGGTCACGTAGGAATCCAAAAGTGACAAGTTCCTATAATCAATATAGACTCAGCTCCATGTTATGGACAGTTAAACCTATTTCTTAAAATAAATTTTATTGCTAGACTCATCAAGCTGTTCTCAATGCTGCTATCCTTCTTCAAATTTCCAGCATCATTCTCAATTCAAGCTTTTATTCATGGAATTAAAATATTTATACTTAATAAATAAACACAAAGAGAAAAATACTGTCTCACTTTTCATCTGATTTAATATCTAACATTTTTCCTGAATGCAGCACTGAAAAAGATAACAAAAATATATTGAATAGAGGAAAAGGGAAAGTAGGTTATATTGTAATACCTAAGAGAGGGAAAAAACCAGATATATCATTCTGTTAGCTGTCCAAACAAAATGCATGTCTCAAGATGAAAAGGCCTAAATAGCAACCATCTGATTCATTTCAGAAACATTTCTCTGTTATTTGATAGAATGTCAAAAATAATATAGTATAGACTTCTAAAGTATTTATCATACTTATAAATTTAAGAAGTACTTCAATAATTTCAGAAGATATTTTAGATACAAGATATATAGAAAGAGATAAGGAAATTCTGGAATTGCTATCAAAAGGTACCACTGCTTATGTACATAGGCCAAGGCTTTTAAGAGGATCTGTCTTTGGGAGCTACTATTCTACAAGAACAAAATCAGAACAGCTGAAAAACAAAATGTAAAGCCACAACTAAATAAAAGCTGTTTCTCTTCAGAAAACCCGGGAAACCTCAGAAGTCCTGTATGGACATTTGCAAGACTGGATTTACAAAACACAGGAAGGTATGGAATTTTACAATAAGATAGGAAAAATAGTAATAATAATAAAAATTGAGCAGATAGTTTTCAAGACAACCAACCACAAGAGTATCTATATGGCTAAGCACATTTTGCTGGGATGCAAACTACAATCTTCGTCTCCTTACTCTCCAGAATGTGCCAAGAGCCAGAAGGTAGTATAAATTAGAATTATAGTTCTCCCCATGCATCCCTCTTAACCGTGAGGGTATTTTTCTTCACAGGTTAACGATTCCAAAAAGAAACAAAAAAAGACATATCTATTGCTTCAAGTTAATGTCTATCGGCTGAATTTCTAACTACAAATTGAAATTTCAGAAAGCTTGCATTGTTTTCCCCTTAATTCTGTTCCATAACATTGAACACTAATTAATGGATATTTCCCCAAACACATTACAAAAAAACCCCAAAAAATAATTTGCTTTGCCTTATTTTATTAAAAAAAGATGCAGCCTACAATTCTTATCTTCACACAAACTGCAGCTCTGACACAGTCCTTAGTTTCTCTTCATGTTCCCAGAATCAGCCCTTACTGTAGTCAGATGCTTTTTTTTCCCCACATGCATTTCTCTTCCTACTGTGATGCATAAGGATATTCCCTCTAGCACTGAGGGGAAAAAGAAATCACCGTTTTTCTCCAACACTCTTACCTACTGTTCTCCAGTTTCTTTTGTATTATACTCTGCCACTTTTTTTTTTATAGTTTTTTTAATTAACTTGTATTTACTTAACTTGATTTCATTTCTTTCTACATAAGTTAATTTTTTGGGTTAAAAATCAAGGCACTTCAGGCTTCATTATTACCTGCAAAATTTTGCCAGGGAAATAAAATACATAGCTACCCTCAAATAGCTATTAAAACAGCCCATATGATCAGCTTGCCCAAAGCGAGACAACTTAATTAGCAATGGCTTGTCACTTTCACCATGGTCGCTCACTAAATTTGGGATTTGCTGAGAACACAGAGTTCAAAAGCATCAGGTTCGTCATCAAGCACGTAAAATTTACTTTTTTTTTTAACTTTTTCAACTAATAATCTGACATTTAAGTTAGTTTTCTAGAAGCCCCAATTCAGAATAGAAGGCAAAATTTATGAAGTGCTGTTTGTGAACAGCACTACAGGTTGGACATGACGCAGAGATCTAATTATGTGAATCTATACATGCCTATAAAAATAACTCAGTTTTGCCAAAGTCTCTTAAAACAGCTAAATTGAGAATTTTAAGTACAGAAAAGAACATAATGGAGATAAAAAGGGGAACAGTGATAGCCAGTCTAGGCACGCATATATAAGCACAGAAACAACTGCAAGTGTTGTCATAAAATTTAATTACAGAAGGGAAAAAAACCCCAAACAACAAAAAAGAAACCCAAACAAACCCTGAACATTTGCAAATGCCTGGAAAAGCTTTTCCTACTCAAATATCAGGAAAGTCAAAGCCCATTTAATAAAGTCAATCAAAATGAAATTTGGGGATAACTAAAGGCAGTTCTTTAATGAAACTAGCAAGAAATCTCAGAAAGAATCCCAAAGGCATCTTGATGAAATGTATTTAAAAAAGACTGAAATCTCAGCTGCCCAGAGATGGTGTTGGAGCAGGAAACAGATGAAATATTGAAAGAGTAAATCTTTGCCACAATAACTCTGCTTCAAACCATAGTTCAAGAACACTCATAGCCCTTGTTTTTCAGGGTGACCTTGAACACACAAGAGCTAATACATTATTTGGGCAAAACTCTTCCATTTCCAAGCAACGACAACTGGAGAGGGCACTTTGGTACGCATCATCTGTCACTTCTCATCTTCAGTCTCCAGTTTTCATCAGACTTCTTAAATTATCCTCCTGCACCCATGTGCCACAGTGGAGCACAGCCAGCAATAGGCTGCAGGCAGATCCGAGAGGAGGCACGGCAGCTGGATGGCCATGGAAGTGGGGGCAGCTCAGTGCAAACCTCCAACAGCACTCAGCTTCCTCAGCCTCTCCAGAGGTTGACAGGGCTCTCCAGAGGACACAGTGCAGCCCAGGAAGAGAGAAGAGCCATTCAGTCACCCCACATGGACATAACTGGACAGGTCTGTTACTGTATTTCCAAGTTCTTATCTCGACTGGAAGAGGGAACCACCCAGTCTGACACAGGCTGAGAGAGCCCAGCTAAGATAAGAGTTTTGCAGCATTGTCAAGACCATCTTTTGGGCTGCCCTGGACACCTCTGAATCCCCTCAGCACGATCAAGCTGCATGGCCAGAAAACGACATTCCACGGGGAGAAAGCACCATAGCAGGCCTACGCACTTTTTTCTCTATTTAGAACGAAGTAAACAACAGTAAATCTGCCATGCAACCATGATTATATTTTCACATAGGCACAGGCAAGAAAAGAGAGCAGACAAGTATCTGAGGTAACAGAATTTTCCAATATAGTTACTTAGAAATATGTTGTAAATTTATCTGCTGAATTTATCAGTGATACAAATTCATACAGATATCCCTAATTACTCTGACATCACCTGAAACCAAACTCTGGAACTAGAAGCTTTGAGAGATCATCTTCATGTGGCATGATGAGAGATTTGTCATGCAGTTTAAGAATGCTGTTTGATTCCAGTTGCACTATTCTAAAACATCAATAGCTAAATCTGGGTAGATTTGGTAGGGGTAGAAAAGTTTTTTTTATAAATTAGCCTAAGGAATAACTTTATTCCCTTCATCTTTTAGCACTAGCCTTCACGTAATAGCAGCAGAGAAATGCAGAATAGCAGAAGCATGCAAGAGGCATCAACACTCACATTTCTATTTCCACATGTTTCGACTATTTGGCAGTATCTATAAAATAAACAAGATCATTTATAATATTTGCAATAACATCTCCTTTTTGCTGTTTAACTCAACTCCAGTGCTTCAATTTTTTCCTAGCAGTCAAGCCACAGAATAATAAATCCAGCTACATACAGCTTGATGATCACATCCCCATGCAGTACGCCATGCAGAGGCACTTGAGAAATTACACTCTTCAGCCAGAGAAGGCAACGGGTCACCACTCTGTGCAATATAACCACGGCCTATGGTACAGCCTGTGATAAATGATGCCATCTTTCTGTACCTCTAGAGGCAGGAGTTGGCCACTGAGTGCTTCCATACAGTTGGTCTCCACCACAGCCTGGATGCAGAGAACTCACCAAAGCTGCTGAGAGATGTTTGAAAGAAGGCCACGAAGAAAAGCCCCTTTTTTTGTGATAGCTCCTTGACTTCTGACAGAATATCATGGGTAAAATTCATAATTAGATTCATCACTTAGATCTATTTTCAGAGTTTGATTTCTCAGGTTACTGGATGTCACTTGAAATCTCAGTAATTTTTTCCGCTTCTTAGAGAGGTTTAACATCTTTGGTGCAAGTCAACATTATTGCTACAGCACTATTCACTACATGCTGAAATCCAATGCACTTTGCTCTAATTATGAGGTCATTATTAGCATGCACAAAGGCATGTAATCGATTAGAAACAACATACTTCTCAATAAATAATGTACTTAGCAAGATGACAACCCAGTAACATGCCATTTAATAAAAGTTTATCAGTCCATGAATTATAGCTTATCTCAGAAAAAACACAGGTGTTAAATAGCTACAACTCAAGAAGGCAAAATATCTAAATCAATAAATCCCAAGTATTTTGTGCAAGAAAATATTTATCAATGTATAATTTATCCATCATAAAGAACAACCACTTTCAGATCTTCCTGGCTTTTGCTAAAGATGAGGCCAAATTATTTCAGTCCTGTGACTGCACAACATTGGCAAGTCAACACTTCCAAGCCAGTGATAACATGCAGCCTCACTACAGCGGACCAAACCTGAGTGAATTTTGTCTTGTCCTTATTCTTTGAGAAGATTAAGTTGTCTAGGATTTTCAGACCTGAAGTTCTCCCACATGCCTGCCTTGTCCTCATTAAGTGAAGAACAACTCCAAGTCTTCAATCTATGCTGAGGGTCAAAATCTGAGTGCAACAATCTGAGGGCAATCTAGGTTCCTTATTTCCCAACTGTGACTCTCTTGAAAAGCACTTCAATCCCAGGCTGGCCAATTAAAATAAACCTTCCATTGCCATAATGATACAGGTGTCTGAACTGGACTGTGCTTCCACTCTCCTCTGAGCTACAGTAAAATGCCATCTCTTTTCTGAACCCCCCAGGAATTAGTTCTGAGGTCAGTCTGCTTGCTAGTGAGCTGTCTTCAGAATGAGCACAGCTGAATGCAATTGTACATATTTTTACAGCAAATGTTAATAATCTAATTACTGTGAATCACATTTCAGGGCTAGATTCAAACTCTAAAATCTCCCTCACATGCCGTTCCCTCAGAAGGAGCCACTCTGGGTTAATACTGAAAACCAAAACATTCAGATTGCCAACCTTTGCAACCTGATTTGCACTCACTTGTCACTGTAAACAAAATATATTTGAATGTCACAGTTAAGTTCATTAGAAATTAGCAAACGCATATTAAAAGCTCTTTTCCCAGATATAAAATTTCCCATTAATGAAACTCAGCTTTAAAAGTCTTAACACATAAATCACAGAAACATTACTCCACTTGTAAATTTTGAGCATTACCAATAAAAAGAATGCTTATCAAAGGAAGCATTTATAGTTGCTGCCACTCTTCTCATCTGTTTTACATTAGATTGCCTCAGCAAGATAAAAGCATCCTCATCACCTCTCCCAATGGAAAACGCAGCAACCAAGGCTGCATATTAAGGCACACAAGAACAAAAAAGGTCTCTTTAAAAAAAGGTCATATACACTAGAACTAAGCAGCCTGCAAAACATAGGCCTTGCTTCAGATTCAAGAACTGAGCTGCAACAGGCAGTCATGCTGCAGGTGAGGAAGGAGATGGTGGGACCTACAGCCTACACCCTGAGTAGGCACAGCATAGCCTATATAACACTTCCATAAGGGTTGTGTTAATTCATCTCAGAACAGGCACTCTCAGTCTGATTCCAGTTTAAGTAAGATACTTGATTTGGAGAGAAATCACTGGCAGCAGCTTCATGCACAAACTCCTGCAGCTTTAGACATGGGTGGGTAATAAACTCCCAGACTTTCAAGCAGCTCTGTCAAGATGCAGTTTACAAACCAATAATAGACCCTATCTATTAGCTAATAATAGCCAATAATATCTACGTACCTATTAGTTTGAGAGGGCCTATCTGAGCACACAGCATCCTGCTGCTTCTATCCTAACCTGTAATCACTGAAACCTGAAGTATCATGAGGAGAGAGGCAGATTTTTCCACGTTCATCTTTCTTAACTGATGAACCATCTCAGCCCTTTTTTTTTAACTCTGTTCCTTCTTTTTAAAAAGCTTAATTAATCCCCCCATTTATCTAGAGTCAGCCTATGTGCTGAGGAAGGTCTGGAAGGGACCTCAGCAGTTTCAGCAGCTCTCAGCTGTGATCGGGCAGTATGTATTCCCAATACAAGGTCCCTGTGCAGCCTCTCCAATACCACTCAGCGACCACTACTCCTAGATATTGGGTATTCCTAGATCCAGCAAACTAGGACATGAGCTTATTTGGCATCCCCAGATTTGACTTCTTCAGCACCCTCAGAGGACTAAGATCTACTGCACCAGCTAACCCAAAGGACTGTGTTTCCTTCCTTTTGCAGTCCATCTGTTTAAACAAGGCCTGCTAGGATTATTTTAATGCTGTTTTTCTTCTTCTTCTTTTTTGCCTGAAAGTCCCATACAAATGAAAATTACTATAAAGCAAAAACCATGACACACCAGATCAAGGATTTCACAGAAGCGCAGAATGCCTAAGGTCGGAAGGGATCTCTGGAGGTCATCTAGTTCAAATTCCCTTTCAAGCAGGGCCAGATACAGCCAGTTATCTAGGACCCTGTTGAGATGACTTTTGAATATATCAAAAGATGGAGAATCTACAACCTCCCTGGGCAACCTCTTCTGACGCTCCATCACCTTCGGAGAAAAAGTGTTTCCTGATATCCAGACATAGAGCCTTCTGTGTATCAGTGTGTGCCCACTGCCTCTCATCCTGTCCCTGGGCACATCTGAAAAGAGCATGGCTTCACCTTTACATTCTCTGGGTATTTATACACATTGGCAAGATATGCCTGAGTTTTCTCTTCTTCAGGCTGAACAGTCCCAGTTCTCCTAGCCTTTCCTCATACGAGAGATGCTTGTTAGCCAGGAAAATCTCCCACATCTGAGAAGGGTGCCCCAAAAAAGTGACCTTGTACTATCCTGTTAAATATCCTGCGGCGTCAATGTTTGGCAATGCGGGACTGTGATGCTTGGATAACAGGAGATGCTCTGCAATTCTGGTGCAACCAGCACTGCCTTGGAGCAATCAAACCACAGAGATGTAAAAAGAAAACAAGAAAGAGCAAAAAGAAAGTGTAAATTTGGAACAGCACTTTCCAGTGCAGAGGGAGTTTGTTGAGGATAAATGTTATTCTTTACTCATCAGTACAGTCATTTTCAGGATTTGCCAGAGCTGCACTGCATACTGCTCTCCAGCATGTTTCCCTTGGACAGTAAGGTAGGGGGAGTACTCTCAATAGCCCAGCAAGGGACAGATGAAGAGGGAGGATATTCCAATAGTGTCGGATTTCTCACAGCCCTTAGGACCCCCACTGGTCACATCCAGCTCATTCAGAGGCAGAGTTTCAAAGATCACAGCTAAGCCCAAAGACACAGACTCACATCACTGCCTATGAACAAACCTTCGTTGCATTTTACACTGAGTTCAACACACAGTAACAGAACATTCTGAGTCGGAAGGGATCACAAGGATCATTGAGTCCAACTGCTAAGTAAATGGCCTGGACAGGGATCAAACCCACAACATTGCTGTTCTTAGCACTATGCTCTAACCAACTGAGCTAATCTCAGAATCAACACAACCATTGCTGCATTTTAAAGCCA
Organism: Falcunculus frontatus; assembly: GCA_013398115.1. Taxonomy (NCBI): domain Eukaryota; kingdom Metazoa; phylum Chordata; class Aves; order Passeriformes; genus Falcunculus; species Falcunculus frontatus. The sequence goes on along the minus strand of VZRV01004991.1, from coordinate 1,555,269 downwards.
TGTCAAAATTGATCCACAAAGATTTGTAAGTAATTAATTGATTTTTTTCCATTTACTGAATGAGAGGAAGAGAAATTTCACATGGCCTGTACTGTATGTGTTCAATTATTTGAACATTAATAAAAACAACCACAGGGGTTCCATACCCAAGGACCCAGGAAAGTGTTTTTGTATTCATACAGTCCTTTTCACATAAAAAGGTAATATCTTTGATGGAATATTGTTAAATATTGCATGCAGGAGTCCTTAATGTTTAAAACCAGTAACTTATTTAGATTTCATTTTTATTTAAAGGCTTCTGATAATTTTAACAGTCAAAATAATGCAAACAAACCATCAACTTGGAGTAGTTTGCCTTCCTGTGCTCCCATATACCCTCTAAGCAAGACAATCCTCAAGGGACGAGCCATATGCAAATTTATTTTGCAGCTTGGGATTGTGCTAAATAATTACTAACAAAAATGTATTATTTAGCTCCAGGCTATCTTGGTGCATTAGAATTAAATGGCAACTATTTGCTCTTTCACTCGTGGCAAGAACTACTGGGCTGATGTCAGCATCATTTTGAATGCCATTATCGTAGTCACTGGCTCTTTAGAAGGAGCAGGCAGATTTATTTACAACCCAGTGAGTGTCTCACATTTCTTTGAGCATGACACCATAGAAAATATCCTTCTTAGTCTAGATTACCAGGAGTATATTAGTATTATTAAAAGCTATCCTTTTATTAAGAAGGTTGCTATGACATTCCCATCTCTATGGGAAAATTCATTATCACATACGATTTGAGCACCAGTAGGCAACTGCACATATTTACTGCAAGGGAAATGCCAGAAAGCAGAATACACTTTTGACTGTTTGCCAAAGAGCCACGTGACACATGCCCAGATCTGGTGTTAAGGGTTGTGGGGGTTTTAATTCCTTTTTTTTCTTTTCAGAAATACCAGTGAAAGAGAGTAACAAGACACTGCACAAGTCTGAGTCCCAGCTGTTCTGCTCTTTGGAAGGATCCCAGAAGCATCAGCACTGTACACTCCCACTGACAAGCAGAACAGGCTGAGGAAATAAGAGGGCTGAACCACAGGACTGTTTGTTTTTCATGGTCAGTGACAAGGTCCAGGGCTTGCCACACTTGCAGGCACTACTGAATCACACCGGGAATAGCCTCTCTGTGTCCTTCCTTCCAGGGGACAAGTGCTTGCAGCCTCAGCCTTTTGGGCAGAATCTTTCCACAACATCCTACTCCATCTGTGAGCATAAGTGTCACAATGTGGCCATAAATTACTAGTTTCTAAGGCTTAATTAAGCATATATAAAGACACACACTCCCCTGCCTCTGACTTAACCAATGCCATCCTCTTTTTTGTGTCCTTTTCAATGGCCATATTTATGATGGAAATATTGTAACAATGCATTCAAAACACATTGCAAACTAAATATTCATGAAGTCAAACAAATACTCCTACAGAAATATCCTCTTATGGATTCATAGCAAAGGGGAATTTGTTTCAGTGCTTGGCAATATACTTTTTCTGCAACCAAAACAGTGCTCAGCCTGCCCCAGCTCAGCCTTGGCTTAGCAGCAGTCACTCTCTCCTTGTTACCAAGGTTTATCTTGACGCAGACTGAACCCAAAAGCCCTCTGGCCTAACACTGTCATAAAACCAAAGCATCCAAACTTTGCTCTAACGTAAGAATGTAATCCTTTATGGACATTGAGGCAAAAAGTAATCAACGTTCATGAATCTGAACACCATCTTTAGCAAAGGTTTCCTCAGTCAGAAAGCACAAGATCAGTTTCCTTCTGAAATTTCATTAATAGCATTGTCATGCCTTTCTATCTCTGTCCTATTCAACTTAGAAGGGTCACCTGACTCTAAAGTAAAGAACAAAATACAAATACTCCCAGACTTCTTGAATCTGAGTTCATGGTTAAACTTAGGCTCACCCTTCTATCTAGACACATACTACCAAAAAGTGGGGAAGAAATCAGGGCTGTTCAATACCATCATGTATAGAAATATGTCCTTGAATTGTGCATGTTCATTCTCTAGAGAAGGCCAGCAAGCAATATAATATTTAAACCTGAACTACCTCAGGCAGAGGCAAGTGAAGGCTACCACTACTTCAGAACTGAAGTTCCTAGCTTTTAAAATTATGGTTTTCCATCTTCCATAGGCCAAAACTCATACTTGCTTTTAGAAGGTGACACACAAAAAGCAATAATCACAATATTTATCATTCAGCTCCCAGTTTTTTTATTATTTTGATAAATAAATGGTCAGCATGTGTTGGGTTTTAGTCAAGTACAGATTCAAAGCACATGTTTTGCTACAGCTGATATTAAACCTACTTGAAGCAGATGGGGATACATCTACTTCCCTACTCGTTAGATAAACGTAGGGAACACATTCACATTTAGGTATCATTACCATCCCAATTATGTCTTCAGACTCCAACTACAAATACTTTATTTTTATTTGGACCAATATTCAGCCAGTTACCATTTCAAATATTGCCAGGCAACAGACAAGTGAAGATATGGAGCCATCTAAGAGCTGAAGGCACAACATCTTTTAAGTGGAAATTAAATATTGATTAAACAATAATTAAAATGATACTTTATGCTTTTGAAGATGAACCAAACTCCAATTAATGTAATAAAGTCCATTGAATCCTCTATTTTAACAGTTCTCTGACAAAAGGATCGTTTGGTCTCTTATGTCCTCAAGTAGATGCTTCATCTGACTTTGGTTCCATTAACGTATACAACACTGTAAATGGGAAGTGCATAGAAAGCATACCTTACTGCTTAGTTTATTTACCTAAATGGATTTGAACACAGAGCACAGATTCCCTACAGATTTGTAACACAGAGAAAGCATTACTAATTAATAAACCTTCCACTAAGCAAATAAATCTAAGTTCTAATAAGTTTACAAGAACCACTTCCTCTTTTTAATATAGTCCAGGCTCAGGAACACAGCTTGAACACAGTAAATAAGCAAACATAAATGAAACAACATAAGTACAACAAAAGCAGTGGCAAAGCACTGTCCACTTCTCACCAGGAAAAAGACAAATATAAAGATAAAACTACAACAAAGGAAGCAAGTTTTGACAACTTCATTAGGAGAGATAATTTTACAACCAAAAGAAAAAGGAAACACAAATTGGTTAAAAATGGCTTCTCCTGTGAAGACAAGAGAAACAGTCCCACTGCCCCAAGTAGCAGTGCCTATCAACGGTGCAAAGAAAAAGCCCCACACCACTGGTGACAATGTTCCACATGTCAGCGTGTTCTCAGAGATACTTACCCTGAAACAACACTAAATACTAAAAATAGGGTTTCTCCACTGTCAGAACATGTCAAGAAAAAAAAAAAAATCCTACAAAAGGGAAATGCCACTGATATTCCAAGACTGAAAACAGAAATAATCAGCTGAGGAGTCAGGACATTGCTTTCTCACTTTCACTCTTGACTAGGTAAAGCAGCAGGCACCAGGGACAAAAGTTCAAGTGCAGCCCCTAGCAGCAAGTACTGCAGCATCTGCTTCTGAGCTTTTTTCCCCTCCCTGGTACTCCTGAAGAGGCTGCAGCTGCCTCATACTTAACCCTGCATCAAACTGGCAGTACTAAGCAGATCCTCCTACCTCCCCATCCTCAAAGATGGTTGTAACTTTAAGTCAAAAACCATAAACATATGTCACATTTGATTTTCTTAAGTGATTAGTATATTACTAATCAAATTGAGAAGCTGATTAGCAAATTGAATATCTGATTAGCTCCTTCCATGATGCAAAGAATTAGATATTAATCAAAGCTCATGAAGATAAGCACCACCATCCTTACACTCAAACCAAGCACCTGCAATTCAGAAGGGGGCAAATAATGATTATTAAAACCAATGAATTGTGGTTCTTTGATTAGTTCAAGACACTTTTTCCTCATCCAATCAAGGTAATTATACAATAAATCTTTGAAAATACATGCAGTATTTAACAAAGCAAGCCTGATACATTTGTGTTCAATACTCTTCCCTCAGTGCTCTTCTAGATAGCTAATACCCTCTTTTGCAAGATGACCTACCACTACAAAATTCTATTCCAACAGCTGCTGACTGCTTTACTGATATTAGCACAACCAAGTAACTCATGATGTTGTGCAAAAACTGAGTTTGTTCCGCAGATGATAGAAGGCAGTTCATAAGGTGGCTTAAAATATGAGGAAAGGGAAAAGGTAACAAGTATCTGTTGGTGTCAAGAAAATTTCTTGGCAGAACTCAGCAAGAGGACAGCTTTCAGCTGATTAGCTGTGCCTTTGTAATTAAAGAGTCATCACAGTCACTGGGACTTGCTTCAAGCTAGTTTCCAAGTTAGAGTTATCAATAACAAACTTTAAATATATTCTACCCAGACTGATCCCAATGAAGGGCTAGGTTGGCGATGCTTAATTGTTTTGAGTTTGAGTTTTGTTTTGTTGGGGTTTTTTAATTTAAACTTGAGTAATCAGTATTTGTCTACATTAAATTTTTTATCACTGCAGTATTTTTGTTCTATCAATGTTATGATAACTATAAATAAAGAATTTGGCATTTATTTCTTAAATGTTTCCAAATAAGCATGCCTATTAGTTTCCTGCTTATCGTGGGTTTTTTCAAAGAAAATTGTAGTTAACTTTAACCATGTTATAAATTCTTTCACAGATGAGAATTAAAAATCTTAATTAATTCCTCTCTGCCTACAGCCAGCAAATATATTTCAACCAGCTTTATCATCCTCTGCATCAGCTGTTGGATAAGATACATTAGCCATTGCTCAATTGCTGTATCTTGCCTGCCCAAGAGAACCAAAGGATTCCATTTCGGTCCCACTTAACGAGCTGAATTATCAAAGAAAACAAATGTTAGTCCTCAAACTTGCCTTCAGTTACCATCAGTATTAAAATCCGGGCCATTACAACATTTTCTTCTCTGTTTTTATCCTCTCTTCTTTCTTTTCTCCTTATGCTAGGAAAACCTGCACCCATTAAAATGTGATCACTCATCAGTTTTCCTGTGCTGTCAGAAGAGCATTTGTTTCTGAATGGCTCGAAGCATTGCTGTGAGAATCTTTATAAAATATATCTTGAATAGACTCTATTAAATTGGGTGCTACAATCCTTTCCATCTTGAATAAAAACAACAAAACCAAGAAGGAATACTAGGAGGTGTTCACCTATTACCATAACAAAAAATCACCATATTTGTATTCCGCTGTGACAATAACATGAATAATTGAACACAAACCTATTGACTTGCAAGTGAAGTAATATACAGGGTTGGGAATTGTGTTTCATACACAATTTTATACATGAGGAAGATGAACAATTTCAGTCCAAAACACCGTTAAATTATCAGAACAGCAAACATCCACATATCCCTTTGGTGTTTTTCTAGACACCAAATTACTACATTTTGCTTTTGAAAGCAAAATGGGGGGAAAAAAAGGGGGGGAGGAAAAAAGGAAAAACAAAGATGCAGTACCATCCAAATGATGTCTATTAATTTTTATCACATACATGATACCAAAATCTCATGTGAACTACACACAGCCTGACCAGTGACTAAAGGAAAATAAGTCACAATTTTGAGTACCAAACTACAGAAGTCCTTACTACTAGCACAGAATAAATGTCTCACTGTCCACTAGTGGAGAACAAGAACGTACAAATATAATTAAGGCATTTTTCATGGAAAAGGTATTGTTACATAGAGATACAAATTCAGAATTCTTCAAACTCTGTTATGGCAAATGCCATAACAGAGCTGCAGCAGCTTCTTCATCTTTGCCTTCTGCAATTTGCCTGGAATAGTTTCATTCCTAAAGAAAAAGCCTGTGGGAGTGCTGCACGTAACATTTCTGAAGCAAACTGGAACAGTTGGTGAGAAACTGCAACTCAGACTGACTGAACACATTAAAACAGTTCACGGGAAGCAGCAAATGCAAGATTTCTCTACTATCTTGTGCCATTACACAGCAGTCAAATAGAATTTCAGTATGTGCATTCATAAAACACAAGGACACCCACACTTAGCGCTGCAGAGCAGAAAACGCGATGCACTCGCTAAGAGAGTCCACAGCAGGTTAGGCACTTACTGATACTTCCCCAAACACCTAATGTACCTGGCCTGGCTTTGATGAAGTGCCTTCCAAATGTTCTGTTAAAAACAGTGAACTTCAGCATCCTTAAAACAGCTGCCCCCGCTGTGTAAAGTAGCCCAAACGTGGTTCTCATTCAAAACTGTGCCTTTTTTGCTGTAGAACAGACTCCAGTGTATTATACAGCCTGCACTATGTTGAGATAAAGGATGCTCAAGGAGCACCAGATGACTGGAATCCCATTGGGTCTCTCAAGAAAACGTATTTCTCACCTCAGGAGGCTACTCCTTAGAGAAGATTTTAAATACATACACTTCAAAATTATTTCACAGCGGTGCAAGTACCTTAACTCCCTGACCAAACTGAAAGACCAGACAGACTTATAAGAGTAAAGCCTTGGTATCCAACTGGGCCATAAAAAGCTGGCTTTTGCTGTACTCTCCCCTGTTTTTTTGGAGTTCAAACAATTACTACTACACATTTCAGTCTTTCTTGGTTTATTTTATTTTAATCTACTGTAAGAACGTTTCAGTAGGAGAATAGAAGACAATTAGCATGCCTCAGGACAGCAATTTGAACTTTGTGGAGCTTCCGCCTCGTAGCTTTGAACACCACCTTTCTTTAATAAGGCACAATTTTCCCCCCATTCCCTCCTTGCCAATGGTTAGGACAACACACCTATGGAGAGAAAATGCATCCTTCTACTACCCCATTTTTCTCCTTTAATAAGTATAATTGTTAAACTTACAGCAGTTACAGCCAGACTGGATACCTGCTGGAACTTACACCCCTACAAGGCCCAGAGTACATTTCTGATGGGCCACACAACCTCAAATCATCTTCCTAAATATTTAACGGAGTGGTGCAGGTGACACAAAGGGGAAAAAAAAACAAACCACAAAACCATCATTAACCACTGATTAAACCATGATTAAACCGTCATTAACTCTTTGCAAAACCTGCCTTCTGAAATTCACTTCACTTGGAGAAACACAAGCAAGGTGTCATCCCCATAATCATTCTCTTGTCACTCCTAGAGACCTGTATTTTGCTTGGCTACCCAGTCCTCAAGGCTGTGCGGCCTTGTTCTTTATTTATTTATTTACTTCCAAGAAAGGTAGAGCTGGGTTTCTAACCCCCATGCATGGAAGTCAAACCAGCGAAACACAGAGCAATATAGACTTGGGACAACCTTCAACATGGTAGAAATTGCTTCAGTTGTTTCAGTATCTTATAAAATCTCACACCTAGAGATAACAATGTTAATGTCAGCACCTTTAATTGTCCATCATTTCTGCAGAAATAGCCAGTGCTTATTCTAACGCTCCCAAACTGTTTCCAGAAATTCATATATGCCAGAAATCCCTACTGTTTTCTTCCAAAAATTCCAAGTTTACTCCTGTTAGTATTTAGGTACAGAGGTACTGTCAAAAGAAAAATTTTCAACAACTCAAAACCTGAAAATTAATGGGGAACACAAAATAGGATTCAATATCAAAATAGGTAACACCATTAATGCCAGCCTTTATTCTAATTTTGCTTGTTTAATTAAAAGTCTAAAAAAAAAAAACCAAAAACCAAAGAAAAAACACAAAGATGTAAGCTGCTACAAGAGTTTGAACGAACAATATGCTGCACAAGCAAATTTTGTCACGTAGCTTAGATCTAGATTTTTCACCTTCATCAAATTTCAGCTACGCCAGGAAAACTCAAATATCAAATTATCAAAACAAACATTTGCTTTATTTCAATATAGTTTAACAAGAAAATTAATAACTGGATAGAAGAGAGATATCTAACTGAACTCCTGGCTGAATGAAAGGTTGCAGACTGATGTTATCTACTGTCTGCTCTTACCTGTGTGACTGCCAGGGCTCCAAGTGCACCTGCATAGGCAGCCACCGCCCTGAAGAGCCTCACCAAGGATCTCACCTGTCCCCCCCAAACTCGTTCCCCATAATGAAGATAAGCCTAGCAAATGAGACTCTCAAACACAAAAGAATGTCCGAGAACCAATGTAAGGTCTTCCACAGTCTCTGCAGCCATGAAATCAAATATTAAAGAAGCCCTTGTTTAGACCAAAATAAAAAAAAAAAATTAGAAAACAGCTTTTTCACCCTTAATTATCTGTGGAAGCAAAGGGTTTTCAAGGAATAATATTTCTTCTAAAGCACGCTACTTGCAAGTGCAAGGTATAAAATTACATTCATTCAGATATTAGCACTTTACTCGCATGCATCTATAAAGTATCTTTTTCTTTAGGTACAGATATACATGTGTTCCGACATATCCGAATTCAAAAATGCAAACCCTATTTAATATTAAGGAATCTTATTTGCACATCAAGACCACTGCAAAAAGTCTAGGTAATTTGCAAACTCATACATTTACTGAGTATCAGATTATCACAAAAACCCCTACATGAAAGTGACAGTTTATGTCAGGAAAAATGCATAATAGACTGGATGTCCAGTATTTGAAACAGATGTTTTAAATAGCTCCGGCTTGATTTTCATCCCACCTCAACACAAAACATGCTTCATGCTGAGACAGAAAGAAAAGGGAGTGCTTGTAAATGCTGTTTTATTCCCTACCAGAAGGGCTAAGTATTAATGATGCATAAACGTTTCCAGAAAAAAAAAATCTTAAAACCTTGGAGGCCATATGTTATCCTCATAGCTACACTACAGAATAGAAATATGGCTTTATTTGTGTGTTTATGGGAGTAACAGCCAACTCCACACCTAATTAAGATTTCATTAGTATTTCCGCATCCTCAAAATCTGTCCGAGGCTCTATCTGCTGAGCCTCCCAACAGAAGTTATAGTAGTACTTTTCTATGCCCACATATCCCTGTTTACCACCAGCATAATTATAAACACATGTACCTTCTATTTTCTGGCACTGAAAAAAACCTTCAAATTATGTCTTAAGTGTCAGTCAGCTCAAAACTACAATGTTCATGGCAGAGAAAGCTCAAATAGTCTCTTCATGTGATTATCTCTGACTGTAATCCAGCGAAGTAATAATTAATCCCAAAGCCCAGTGGGCTGAGAGAAAAGACAGTAAGAAAGAGGAAAGGCTGAAGGGACTTCAGTGGGAGAACAGGCACCAGCTACCCCTTATTTCAGGTTTAAATATGGCCATTTATTAATGAGCTTCAACAATACTAAGAGAAAATGAAAACATCAAATTGGGCACAAAATAAAATTAACTGTCTCTGTCTAAAAATATACAATGAAGAACCCACAGTCCTTTCTACTGCAGTCAGTTGATTTAAACTAAAACCAAAACAAGCAAACCCTCCCCACCAAAAAAACCAAAAAAAATCCCACATGCTAAAATAAAGCTACAACAGTCATCAGTCTGTCCATTCAGGGAACCTGGAATTGCTGTGCATTATGAAAATTCTGACTACACTTAAGTTCTGCACTATTTAGTATTTACTTAAAATCTGTTTTTCATCATGTTTTCTGAAGATAACCAAAATCTGCAGCTCTTGGGTAAATCAAAGATTCTCAGGCCACCTGGGCATGATTGCAGAGGCAAACTTGTTCACACATACTGAAATTTGAATTGAAGAGTGAAGGTCTCATCTTGCAGTACCCAAAAAATTTTTTTGGGTTTATCGTTTATCTGCTTCACCACATATTACTTAAATTTGCTTAGATGGTTTCAAGTTAATGAATAAAATAAAGTTTAGTAAGACAGTATAAATTTCAAAAAAGTAAACAAGGAAATATATTATTATTTTCTTTTTTCCCCAGTAACTGTCATGCCCAAATGGCATTGACAGAGCCATTCAATCTGACAGGTGACAGTATGACCAAAACCTTCTGGTGGAGTGAGCTCTCACACACTAACAGACACCAAGTAGCAGGGGATGTCCATGTGCCCACTGGCAGCAACACACTCGGGGATCTCATCTAGAAGAGAAAGCCTACAGGCCACAGCAGCATGAATAACTATGCAGCAGCCTCAGTGAGCTGCAATTTCCCAATGATTTCAGCTAACATCTGCTGGAAACCCACAGTGCAGCCTTCCTATCCTGCAGCAGGCTGCCAGTGAAGTCAGTCTGAGATGAGAGACAGAATGAGAACAAACCACAGAAGAGAAACAAGAATGGATTCTGAACTCTTTGTATATAAAAACAGCACTGGAAAAAATGTTCACTGTTCCAAGAGAAAATGAAGAAATATCATAGTAGTAGTAGTAGTAGTAATAAAAATAATAATAATAAATGGTAATAAGAATAATAATAATAAATGATAAGTTATAAATGAAATACCACCAGGCACACCTCTTTCTCCTTTTGAAATATCACGGGATGTGCTGATATCAGAGTAGTGCTATGCCAAGAGAAAGTAAGCAGCATGAGGTGTTCATGTTGCTCACTAGGAGTGGGTCGTGCCACAGAGAGCCAACATTGTGAGTGCGTGCGTGTACGTAAACATTTGGTCCACAATTACTTACACCAGAAATCTGGCAATATGCAGTTTTCTCTCATCCATAGTATTGCCACAGGAACATCGGCAAGCTTAATTAGTCATCCAGCTTGCATATCATTTGGAAAAGAAGTAACGCAAGTGTTCTATAAGAAAATCTCTGATTTAATAGCCCAAATAAAGTCTGGCTATTAATTCCAGGTCACATTATATAACTGAGTGTAATTAAGCTAAACTGTGACAATGGATTTAAGTGCTTACCCAAAATGTTTTCATTTTTGTGCTTTCCACAAAATGGAAAAGGAAAACAGAGTACAAATGACATCACAAGACACTGGAATCTCAGGCAGCACAAGTTGCTCTGCTAATTGACTTGGAAAACATTTCAAGAAAGATGAGCAAGTGCTGTATTACTACCAGGCTTCCCTCTTTAGCATTCATCCAAAGCCCATTATACAAAGTTATTTTTTCTTTAGACTTCAGTCATCTTTAGGTCTGGTTACTTTTCACTGCCCCGTCAAAGGACTTAAGAGACCATTTGCGTTTTTTGACTGGAATGCCAAGAGGTCATCTTTGATAAATCTTCTGCAATCCATTATAAAATAATTTCTCTAACTGTTTGTTAATGTCCTATCACTACACAAATATTTGCAATTATTATTTTTATAATAATAAGGTAGGAAGACAATACTAATTTACAATTGTAATTAACAAAATCTTTGCTCTCAAGGAGGTAATGAAAGCAACAACTTGTGCAGCCCAAAAACTGGCTTGGCCTTTAACCCATAGCTTCACAGGCCTTGATGTTGTCTCAAAGGACAACGTTATCATCACTTTGCTAACAGATTGCCAAGGAATATGTATCCAAAATTTCAGCTGTGGATTTTTGAGTGCAGAATCAACAATTCTAAAACAAATCCATGGCCAATCACCCAGTTACCATGAAATGCTTTTATGCAGAGTGTGGAATTAGAATAAATTTAAGCCCACTTATGCTGAACAGAGAAGCACTGTCACTGCCCTTTCCAGTGCATTTACTGACTCAAAGACAGTTCATCTTCCCTGACCTTCCTGAGGGAAGTGAATAAATAACAAACACAAAAAGATGAACAATTTTAAAGAGTCGCATGCCATATTGCCCATGGACACTGTTTCTAGCGTGATCATTTTCTAGTTCATTTAATCTAAATGTTAACACTAGTAATAGACTGTCTACTTTTTATTTCAGTAAACCATTTACTTTTTATTTCAATGAAAGAGTGAATATGAGACCATAAGATTTAAATCCCTCCCTCACAAGAATTTCTATAACATAAATTATTTAAACTGTAACACCTATTACACCAGCAAATAAGTGCATAAACAAGCATTTTTGTGACAAGGTTTTCCTGTCTCAAATCAAATATGAAACAAAAAACCCCATAGTTTTTCCAAATAAATATGCAAAAAAAAAAAAAAAACCCCATCCCTGTAAATCAGCGAAAAAAATATGCTGAACACAGACTACTTAATAAACCTATATTAAATGGTAGAGTCACAAGAAACAGAATATTTGATCTTGCATTCTGTCAATTTCCAAATACAATAATTCTAGCCAAATAAAATCTCTGACGTTTCTAAAAGTTGATCAGCTAAGCATATACACAAATTCACCACTTAAATTTTTTCTACCTCTTATCAAGGATACAAGAAAATTTGCCATTTTCTCTATAAATCGTACAGATTTCTGTTTAAGACTAAATTTGCAGATCAAATCATACCATTAACAAGGTCTATACTATGTGAAAATGACACAGGACATACACAGATAGAATGTGCATTTGGAGGCCAAAACATTTCATTTCTCTATTTGAAAACTGTATGAACTTAAAGGTATTCAAAACTATTTCAGAATTATATGTCTCTCAGCTATAATGTATAGAAAAGACATAACAGTTTTATGGTACTCAGAGATTCTAACACTCATTAAAAATAGTTATAATTGCTATGACCCCTTAATACTACTCTAGGGGTGAACTTGCACTAGTAAGAAAGCAAGCCTAGAAATTGAATAATTTATAACTGAAGTATCTCAAATCTTTGCGGAATTTCCAAAAGTACATCAACTTTAGTTTGATTAAGCATTCGCCTGTCTTCCTCTCCTCTTGTGGTGGTACTTACCTACCATATCTTAACTTTTTGCTTTGTATTACAAGAAAGTACATTCCAACAATAAACAGCAGAAAGCGCACTTTTTTTTCAGAACAACTAACAGCAGATGTTATTATAGCAAACAGATGTTAATAAACAGTATAGCAATTTCAACAACCATGAGTAAATTTAAATATATATGTTTTAGTATAGTCTTTCTCTTTTAAAATTAATTTATCCAAACTTTAATCTCCTCAGGTGTCTTCTTGAGGCTCCAGGTAAAAACACCATATGCAGGGAAGAGTGAATAAGTCTCTCTTTAAAATCTATTAAAACAGCTTTAATTCGTTTATTTGACATTAGAAACTGGAGATACCTTGGAGTACTGCATTTGAAAAACATGTCTACCACAATAATATTTTATAAGACGTGTAAAAATTCTCTGAACTTCATTTTAATATTAGTATAAAAAATTTGGATTTTTTTGGTTTGTTGTTTATCTTGTTTCGGTTTGTGTTTTTTAAGAGAGAGAAAAAATGAGAACTACCACATTTAGAAGTCAGACCAAGAAAAAATGAGTTAAAACAGTCCAGTACAGAAATTCAAATGCAATTCACTTTTGGAAAGAATACAAAAGTCTCAAAAGATTAATAATGGGAGGTTAAGTGCAGCATTTTTCACTGAAAATTGTATGTCAGCCACATAATGCAAACATATTGGTATGTAAAGTCCACTGCAATAGAGTATTAAAAAGTCAGATGCAAAGTGCAACTAATTCAGACAGTAAAATGGCTATTTTAATGGCATTTTGTTCTGATTACCAAATACCAGCATCCAAATCCTAAATCCCTGAGTGTAATTAGTTTCCTAGTCTCCTCTTCCTTATACTTAAATTTGCTCATCTGAACTGTATCTTAGAAATGAATGAATGGGCCTTCCCCCTGTCTGGGTTTTGGAAAGCCATCAGGTCCTGGCTGTACTTTGGAGATCTGGGCATAAACCCTGCTGCAGAATCAGACATTTTTGAAGGGAAAAGGTGGAACAAAAACTAGGTGGATTCTGACAGGGTTAAAGTTTTTGGGGTTTTTCCCTCGTGTTCGTTCATGTTTTCCTACAACAGAATAAATAATAAAAGAATGTTATTTTCCTTTACTTGTGCCTGTTTCCCTCTTCCACAGAGGGAGCCTAGTTGGCTACTCTGACCTACGTGCTGAAGCTTTAGCTGCATCAAGAGGAGATGAAATTAATCCCTCCCTAACTCATCTGTCTTTATAACCTTCAAAAACCTTTACAACCTCCAACTACTGACCAGGTGACACAAGGACAAGAAATAAGAGCGTGTTAAGAACAGCTGAAGTAGCATTTGCAGACATAGTATCTTTTTTCTTATATCAGCAGATTAGGAGATACGGGAGGAAACAAAAGCTTTTTGACACTCAAAGCCTTTATTGGGCTTGAAAAACTAAAGAAAACATGAATCTAAGTACCAAACTGAAAACACTGGGTTTATGTAATTGGCTTTGTTCCAAAACAATTAGACAAACTGTAGAAAAGGGGAGCTAGACATCTATAGAGCAGAAAAAGCTTCTGGCAGGCCGAGAAGCAGTAACTCATAACATATTTCCCAAGCATGAAGAATAAATACTTTGCACCTAGAGAACAGCTGAGTGTCAGCATGTGACACTCAGAGAAAACAATATTCTGCCATAACACCAATGTCTCAATTGCACTTAGTATCTAATGAGATTTTTCTTTTAGCACTGATGTTAATTTTTAAAGGGTTTTTTGCACTTTTTTTTGAAAGACAAGACTTTGAGAGGCTTTTTTCTTAAGAAAACATTCCTTTTCTGAGTTATTTTGTCCATTAGTCATTGCCTGTGTAAGTTTAGGCTGGTACATATAGATTTTGCCCACTCCAACAGCACTCAATGCACTGAAAAAAGCATACTACATGTTGAAATTTTTACATATAGAATTGTCAAATGAGTCCATACAACACTGCAAAGGGAGAGACATCTTACAGTTCTTAGTCCAAAGAAAGTTTTCATCTTAGGATTAGTTTGCAGACATTAGGGAGCAGGAGGAACAGTTAGGAAACTAATAGTTTTAGCAGATATTAGGGAAGAGTTGGGAAACTTCTTTGAAGAAATTATCTACTTTATTTGAAGACCAAGTAGCCTATTATATATTGTGTGTGCAAAACAGCATATAGCAATATCATAGAATTGAAGAAAGGTTTAGGTTGGAAGGGACCTGAAATATCATCTAGATCCCCACACCTTGGGAAAAAAAATAAATAAACAAACCAAAACCAACTACTCATAGTGGGTTGTTTCTTGAAACCAGAGTACATATACTGGTCACGTTACTCTTTCAAATAAAGAGCCTTTATTTGTCGAGAGCCATCCTTAGATTGGTGAGGTGTTGTGTCTCCTCAGATCACACAGAGATAAATTTGAGAGCCTTAGCTTTTTTATGGCTTGAAAATGTATACTAAAATAAATCAGGACATGCAACCAATCCCTAAACCCTTAAAGCTAAATACAAAATGTATCACCACATTCTGTGGAAATTATGCTACATACAGCCAGAACAAGTTTGATAGCATGTCACATAAAGTCAAGCGGCTGAGTGGCAATTTCCATCTATTCGTATATATCAAGAATGCTGGATGTCAAGTATCCCTCACAGACTACAAAAACATTCCGAGTTTTTAATTCTTCTCCCTCTATATAGGAATCTTAATTTCATTAACATTTCATTAGCACATTCATAAAGATATTATTACCATAGACAGCAATTTAGAAAGAGTAGTAAAACACCAAAAAGAATTATTACACATTACTTTAATACTATAATTATGATCTCTCCCATTTTCAATTAGTGCCATAAAGTCCTTTGATTAAATTACTGTAGAAAATTTTACAAATATGAGAGATACCTATCTTCTTAAAATATCATCTTAGGATATATACAACTTCAATGATAGATAGGAGTGTTTTGGCAGTTACTTGCAATTAATTTCCTGAAGATCACAGAATCACAGAATAATAAGGTTAGAAAGGACCACACAGGGTCATCTGGTCCAACCTCCCTCCTCAAGCAGGGTCAGTCTACAGCATATTGCACAGGAACGTGTCCAGATGGTTCCTGAATATCTCCAGCAAGGGAGACTCCAAAAACTCTCTGAAAAATCTGTTCCAGTGCTCCATCACATTTACAACAAGGAAGTTCTTCCTCATGTTCAGGTTCACAGGAACTTTCTGTAGCTCAGTTTCTGCCTGTTCCCTCTTCTCCTATTGCTTGGCACCACCAAGAAGAGCCTGGCTCCATCCTCTTGGCACTCTCCCTTCAGATACATACATTGATGTATTTTTGTATGTTTAGCCTTCTTCAGGCTAAACAGGCCCAGCTCAGACTTTCCCAAGAGAGGTGCTCCAGTCCCCTGAACACCACAGCCCCTTGCCCCAGGAGCTCCATGTCTCTCTTGTACTGAGTAGCCCAGAACTGGTCACAGCATGCCAGATGTGCTCTCACTAGGAGGCCACCTATGTTTGAGCAGAGGGGAAGGATCACCTCCCTTGACCTGCTGACAATGATCTTCCTTATGCACCCCAGGATTCCCTTGGCCTTCCTGGCCCCCGGAGTACATTGCTGGCTCAAGGACAGCTTGTCATCCTCCAGGACTACCAGGTCCTTCTCCGCAGGTCAGCCCCTAGCTTTTACTGGTGCATGGGCTTATTTTTCCCTGGGTGCAGAACTCAGCACTTGCCTTTGCTGAATTTCAAAAGGTTTTTCTCTGCCTATCTCTTCAGCCTGTCAAGGTCTTTCTGAAGGGCTACACAACACTCTGGGGTATCGGCCACTTCTCCCAGCTTTGTGTCATTGGTGAGCAGCCTGGGGAGGCACTCTATGCCTTCATCTTGGGATGTACCATTCAGCCAGTTCACAATCCACCTCTCTCCACTCATCCAGTCCACACATCCTGAGTGTGCCTACAAGCATATCAGGAGAGACAGTGCCAAAAGCCTTGCAGAATTCCAGTTAGACAATACCCACAGCTCTCCTCATCTAGTCAGCCAGCTGTCCCATTGTAAAGGTAATCAGGTTGTTTTAGGCATGATTTCCCTCTTGTGAATCTGTGCTGACTACTCACAATCACCTTCTTGTCTTCCACATGCTTAGAGGTGGCTTCCAGAATAAACCATTCCATCACCATTCCAAGGATGGAAGTGAGGCTGGCTGGCCTGTAGTTCCCTGCATTCCCCCTTCTGCCCTTTTTGGTGTTAGAGTGACATTTGCTTTCTCCCAGTCCTCGAGCACCTCTCCTAACTGCCATGACCTTTCAAGGATGATTGAGAGCAGCCTAGCAATGATGTCCAACATGTTATGAGTTACTGCTTCTAGCCCTGCCAAAAGCTTTTCCTGTTCTATAGACACCTAGCTCCCTCAACACTTGTGGGTGCATCACATCAGGGCCCACAGACTTCTGGATGTCAAGTTTGACCCTACTGTTTCAGTCCTGAGAAACTCTTGGGATTACACATGCAGCTAAACTCCTAGCCTCATCAGAGCAAATGTCTTGCCAAAGTCACAGATTCTCCAAAACACTTAAATACTATGCAGTGTTCAACATCACACCTACGTATCACCTCTGAAATCAGACTCAAAAACACTAGAGATGAGTTGCAAGGCAGAAAACAATATAAACTAACAGGTAGCAATCTAAACTCTTCACAGAAGTCAGAGTAAGGTAGTACATTCCCCTCCACATGATCTTAATTCAGAAATTCAATGTTTTGGCATTTCTGACTAAACAAACTGTTCTCATACTTCTCAAATCAAAAAATGTGGAGGTATTTATTTCATGGAAGATGTAAACAGGCAGGCTGTGCACCTACAATCTATCCATAGAATTACATGCCTAACAACCTCTTCTTGTGACTGACAGCTCTGATAGACTCAGCTGAAGGCTGATTTTAATGAAACCCCATTTTCCAGGGTGAGACCATTATGCTAGAATTATTTTTGTCCTCATCTTAACTTTCAGCACAAAAAGGTCTCTCCTTTTCTCCTCCATCCTTAATATAATTTTAAATTGAAATACTGAACTCTTTTTACACAAATTGGTCTACTGACTTTCAGTGAGCTTTGCAAAAGATATTTTCTTCAGCTTATGTAAAGCCAGCGTGATAGATCATTTTGAATAAAATAGGCCTTGGACAATTTCTAAAATAGACTGCTCTGTTCAAATGAATAGGATATGTCGGTCACAAGATCTGCCGTCTAGAAGCATTCGACTTGGTATGTCAGATCCAAACAGACATTCAAATCCCAGCAAATTCCAGCTTTCCTCTTTAAACTGAAGATAAGTTTTAGATGATGACCAATTAGAAAACAAATTCGAAAAGCATTTCAAACCTGCATGAAGTCTTAACCAAGAGGGCATTGCACTTCTGAGCCTTCAGGCAGCAACTTCAGAACCAACACTACTGAGCTCACATAGAGACATTAAAAAGCCCAGCATCAGCTAGTTGAGTCTTAAACTCTTTAGATGGCATGGCTGTGACACTTCTGTAGAGATTTAGGTGGGAAACAAAGAACGAGCTGTGTATCCTGAGCCAGAAAACTGGACACATACCCTCGCTGAAATCCCAGGTTACAGAGACCATCAGCTGCCAGGGGTGTGAGAGCACATGCAAGAGAACACCAGCTCCCAGGTGCTCAGGCTTTCTGTTGCCTCAGCTCACTGAAAAATTATTTCATCCCAGTGAGCTAAATGACTGTTTCAGCAAACGGCAAATAATATATTAAAATGCAGTGAAAGAAGAAGGGCATGAAGCATGCTGAGGCTTAAGATAAATGAGCAGTCTGTTTACCTGTCAGAAGTCATCTTAAAGGAGTCCATGAGGAAATACAGCTGTCTGATTATTAAGGGTGAAAGACAACTCTGATGTCAATGAAACACAAGGACTAAGACACACAACTAGGATTTAAGAAATGATTCTTTACCAAGTCCTGTTTATTTATCTGCTGTTCATCAAACAGCCCTTCCTTGAAGTTAACCATTTCCTCCAAACCCTTACAAAATGCAGTGCTGCAGGTTCAAGTCTGTCTGTGCACTGCCTTTTGCAGATTAAAACTTTAAAACAAGATTGGAAAAATCTGCACTA
Source organism: Falcunculus frontatus (assembly GCA_013398115.1). NCBI lineage: Eukaryota > Metazoa > Chordata > Aves > Passeriformes > Falcunculus > Falcunculus frontatus. The sequence goes on along the minus strand of VZRV01004991.1, from coordinate 1,536,381 downwards.
CAGCTGCATATTGGGCATCAACAGCAGAGATTTGGTAGCAGAGGGTTGCAGAGGTGCCCTGTGTGGCACCCTGAGATGGCCACAGCTGGTTCCAGATGCCTCTGAAACCAGCATAAACAGTCCATTGCCCCCAAAAAACTCAGGCAGGTTTAAGAGAGGTTTAAGCGTGCCTGTGCCAGCCACAAGAGGCAGGACAAGCAGCACTGGAAATGTGGCTGGGAACACACTCTGGGCAGGAGGGACTGCAGCCATGGGTAACCCATGCTGAGGCAGCAACACCCCCAAGGGAGTGCAGCTGTGGGGAACCCATGCCAGGGTAGCTGCACCCCCGAGGGCACTTTGGCCTGTGGATGCTTTTCTAGAGCAGGACATGAAGAAAGAGAACAGTGGGAAAAACAGTAAAATGAAGAGGAGCAAAAATATACCTTTATGGAAAATGACCCCACCTCCTACACTCCTCTTCACCTCCCCAAAGGCAGTGGGGAACACTGAACATAATCTGAAGTGAAAATAAGGGAAGCCAAGACTAGGGAGGGGTTAGAATAGGTGTTTGGGCTAAGCTGAGCCTGGGCAAGGGGAAGGAAACACTTGACTCTCTTAACTGTATGTATTTTCTTTTTGCTTCCCCTTCAATACCTAAATCCATGATCAGAGGTTTTTCCTAATTGATAAAAAATTAAATTCAACAGAAGTTCCCAAGTCAAGACTATTTTTGTTTAAAACAAACCACAATACCAAAGTGACAGAGATTATTTGTCTAAATTTCACACCAAGTATAAAAATAATAGGCCTTAGCCCATTTGTCTCAATACTTGTACAAACCATCACTGGTACAATTATAGCAGTAGTGTATTCAAAAGCCTGGGTAAGTACAAGCAGATTGCAGTAACATCCCATTAGATTATCTTTCAACATATGTCTGAGCTAAATAGAGTTGAAAGTTCAGCAAAACAGATTTCTCCAGACTGACCAGAATTAGGTCCATATCGTTACCCTACTTAGGAAGCACTGACATTGTAATTACTTCAGGCACCCATCTGGCACAAATCACAACATGATTTCATTTCAGATGGTCTCAGCTTTGTTTTTCTCTCAGCTAGACTGTGCCACAAATGTGTGAATCTCATAATTTACAACAGTAAAGCATACAATAGTGATTTCTGCCTCATGACTCTGAAAAGCCCTGGCAATTGCAAATGTCAGGAGATTTACTTCAAAATTCAAATCATGTTTAATTGACAGTGAACTGGACCTGTAAATCTTTGGTTTCTCTTCAGTGACCTCACTCTACCTCATAGGTGTTTCATATTTACTGGTAACAATTGGCACACTGCTTGGTAGTTGTCAAATTCTGATTGAATTTAATCCAAAAGGCTGAAGTTCTTAGTTCTCTAAATTAGGTCAAACAATCTAAAATATTGTAGTGAGTTTAGCTTTTTATTTTTTCGGGTTTTTCCACATGGATATTATTACCGTTTTTAAATTCATTATTTTGAAGGATTGGAGAAAAAGAAAAAAGAAATTAAAAGCAAGCAATTCTTCAGTTACAGACTCTGTAAGGAAAACACTTCATCTTGAATTCAAAATTTTACCTAGTTTTTACTCAAAGGTATTAGGTTTCTGACAGCTCAGGATAGTAAACCTATACACTATTTTTTTTTCTAAAAACCAAACATGTTCATTTAAAATTTAGAAAGATAATTTTACTTTAAAAGTCATATAAATGCATACATATCTGAGAAGCATTGCAAAAAACCCCTACAAAATTAGTAGAAGTCATTTGTGTTAAGACATTCGGCGACACAGGTTAGATGTCTGTAAAAGGCTTTTCCTTTTCTTACAACACAGATTTCTTAAAAATCAGCACACTACTACACACCAGTTTTCCAATGTGCATGGCACTGCTGACCATCATTAAGTAGTCAATTAGTTTCTGTTCCTCAGTGTTATGCAGTTGCATTGTGTTTCATGAGCTAGGAAATGGTCATGAGAACAAGGAACTCCATCGGATGTAAGAACCAAAAGGTGTATTGTCCAAATTTTCAAAGACCAACTTTAGCAGTCACCAACAGTTTCAGGCTAGATAAGCTAGGAAGAGTCTGTTGGCCAAATTCACATTCTAGACCTTTGATCGTCCATGGCAACACAAAAACAAACAAACCAAAACACCTTCTTGTAGGAAACTCATTCATTCGAAATACTCCATCAACACGAGAGCTGTTTCTTACCCTTGCACTTGACGTAGCCATTGCCATCTGATATGATACTGATATGCAGCTAACAGGTTTGGTCTGATACATCAAATCACATGAGATTTCCAGATTTGCTAGAACATTAACAGCTTTCATTAGCCTGCTCCATGGACTTCTGAGGCCAAAACCAGAAATGAGGTCTTGGTCTTCCCCAGGATATTCACAGCCTGGCTAAATAGCCTGTATTAACACAGAGCACAAGAGCAGTGAGGTCACTTAGGCCAGGATCTTTGCAAACACAGCTCCACTCACTCCTATCAAAGAGAACTAGTTACTTGTAAGACTGAATGAGAATTGGAGGTGACAAGGCTGGATGCTTGTAAGCAACAGCTGTTTCTGTCACACGTGTCAGCTGTATTCTGCTGTAATCTGTGTAGTTATAACTGAGAACCCCTTTAATAGACTGGGGGGCAAAGCTAAGGAGATTTTATTGATGCTACAAACAATGAAAAAGGGTGTTTCTAAAAGGTAGCCCAGATGGCGGGTGAATCTGGGTCAGAGCTGCATCATATGCTCCCAGCTGGAATCTAGAGGATAGAAGGCAGGAAAAAGTATTCCTTAGTGTAAGTAAGAAAATTAATGCTCTGCCTTTACATAAACAACTTATTAGGAATTGATGTCATTAGGAGGAACCTGCATTTCAGAGAGATGGCCTTAGCATGTTTTTCAAAATAGAAATGTTTCTTCATTGAATATAAACAGCAAAACATAAAATTGCAATAGAGCAAGCACAACATGCTTGAAGTTCTGACTGGTCATATGTTAGTTCAATAGGTTATAAATCATAAAGGTCAAGTCTCTCTTCAGCAGTAAAATGCTGCAGGACAAATGTGATAGTTCAGTGATCTCTAATTGTCCTCCTGTCCTCATCACAGCCCATAGTGCTTAGTTTTCTAGAAACGTTCATCATCATTACAGTCTCCTCAAGAGTTATTTCAGTGTTTCCCCAAATAACCTTCCTGCATGACCCTGCCTTTTTCAAGGTACTTCCCTCAGCTAATGCACTCTCTTGACCTTCTCCTGGTATTTACTCTAGAAATCAAAACCACATCTTCTTTATCCTTTTCCCTCCCTAGAGATGTCTCAGATTCTCAGCAGCTATTTAAGACTTTTCTCCATAATGGCCATAGTACTCTGAACTCTTTAAAGACACTTTAAACAAAACTATTTTTTTCAGTTCAAGTGTCCATACCAGCATCGATAAATGGTCCATGTCATTTTCCTTCCTCTTGTATCAGATGACTTTCCTATGTCATCTTATGAGCACTTGGGTGATCATAAAGTATTTTCATACAGAGCCCTGGTGCAATAACGGGCACATTCTGGATTGAAAGAGTGGGTAAGAGAGTACATAATATATTGTGAAACTCCACAGACAATCACCACATTGCTCTGTGGCATGCCTTCAAAAGGCTTAAATTGCAAAAGAGTAAAAAAGGTAATATGGCAATGGGAAAAGGAAAATATGGCATAAGCATTGCCTAATGCTCATGCCCTTTTTGCAGCTACAGGATAGTGACTTGTCACCTAAAGTTGTCTGCCTGAAGCAGTCCAAGGAAGTCTAACTGCGGCTGCCAAACCTGCATTTTTGTCCTAACCATGCACTCCCATTCCCTCTCTGGTACATATCTGACCATGGTATGAATCATTTCATCTTGCTAGACAAGCCGAAAAACAGGAAAACCTTACTTCCAAGGGAGCTTATTCATCTCCATTTTCAGCTCTTCTCCAGTCAGCCTTCGTGAGAGATTTCTCATGTGGTTACAGTGCTAGCCAAGCTTACCCGGATACCCATTTTCAACTTTGTTCCCACCTGCCTCAAACTTTGTAAATTATCCCAGCTGTGGTGGGCTGACGCTGGCTTGATGCCAGACCCCACCAAAGCTGCTCTATCACTCCCCTCCTCAGCTGGAGACGGGAGAAAAAGTACATCAAAAGGCTCATGGATCAACATAAGGACAGGGAGACATCACTCACCAATTACTGTCATGGTCAAAACAGATTCAGCTCAGGAAAATTAACTAATTTATTATCAATCAGATCAGAGTAGGAAAATGCAAAATAAAACGAAATTTTAAAACAGCTTCCACCCAGCCCTGCCTTCTTCCTAGGCTCAATTTCACTCCACATTTTCTCTACCACAGGAGGATGTGGAATGGGAGCTGTGGTCAATTCATCACACTCCCACAGACCTCCAGGGGCACAGTTGCCTCACCATGGTCTGCACCACAGGCTACATGGGAATGTCAGCTCTGGCACCAGGAGCACCTCCTGCCCCTCCTTCTGCACTGACCTTGGTGTCTGCAGAGTTGTTTCGTATATTCTCGCTTCTCTCTCCAGCTGCTGTTGCAGCAGGGGTGTTTTCCCTTGATAAATCTGATACTCCAGAGGCATTACTACAATCTCTGACTGGCTCAGCCTTGGCCAGCTGCGGGTCGGTCTTGGAACCAGCTGGCATTGGCTCTATCAAACACAGGGCAAGCTTCTGGCAGCTTCTCACAGAAGCCACCCCTGTAGCCCCCACCGCTAACAAAACCTTGACACACAAACCAAATATACCAGCCCTCGCTATTATTTCAGTCATCCCTGGAAAACTTCTGTTTTTAATGCAAGTGCAGGGAACAAAATAACTGGAAAAAGTTCTTAGCTTGCTCTCCTCTGTGTCTGGAGACTAGGGATGTCCACTCATTCCACTATCTTAACAGGACTGCTGCCCAGCAGTGCCAGAGATTATGCATAACTGGCATGTTTAAGCTCCTTCCAGTGCCATATCTAAAACCAAGCACTGGGAAAAGAAGATGTTTGGCCTAAATCTGCCTTTAAGACACAATGAACTTACCGCATCTAAGACATATGTTTCAGGCAACATGGTGCTTTTCTCATATGAGTCTGCTTTTAGACTTGAACTTCATCAAACACTACAGGCACCAAGGCAGCCTGTATTCTGACAGTCCTCCTGTGGTACTTTCTTTGCTTGCTCCCTTGCCTGCTTGTTTTGAAGTAGCCCTAGTCCTTGAGGGCATTCCTCCATTCATGCTTCCAGATATGCCAAGAATTTCGCATTTCAGTGTTAACATTGCCAGAACACATTTCATCACCCTCAAGAGAGTCTAAGGCCCCCGGACTACTATAGATACAAACATAGAAGTAAAAAGCATGGCAGTTCTGAAATTCTGTGATTTCAGCTGCATTAATTTCACAAGAATTACAACAGCAAGGGGGCAAAACTGGCCGTGTACCCACACTGAAACAGTGAATGACATCAGGAGAAACAGCGGGCACACAAACTAATTCAAGTGTAAAGTTACCTCATCTAGGTTAACAGCAAAACTACCTGAAGTGGGAGAGTTATTCTGGATACAAACTTTCTACTCAAAGTAGGAACTTTCTAGAAGACAGTTGTTCTACTCCCTGGCTAGACGGTTTTGAAATAAAAAGGCATATGTAATAAATACATATATTTCTTTCATTCAGTTAAAGACAGAGGCCCAAAATAGACTATAAATAGGACATCTTCAAGTACATCCTGAATTTCCTTGCAAGTTAATAGACACGGGGTCAAAAAGGAAATTCAATGCATGTTCAACTGTTGTATCTGAATCCTTTTTGAAATCTATCAAATCTATCAAACACACAATATATTTAAAAAAAAAAAAAAAGGATTTGTTCCTTTAGTCATAATATTCTTGACTGCCATCTCTAAGTGTGGGCAAGGGTCAGACAGAAGTGTTTTCTGTTTTCCATCTATCTTAATAAGTCCCTTTCTATCAAATGCCTCCTATTAATACAGGGAGTGAGTGCTAGGCATAATTTGGTCCTTCAAACTTTTGACAATTTTTTAGTCAAAAGTCGTATAGCAGGGTAACAGCCCTGGTAGCATTGCACATCAATGCTGCCATCACTTCCAATCAGGAAAACCCCATTACCAGCTCAGAACTTTGCCAAACTTTGATTGCTAAGACATTTTTTTTTGTTCAATGCCTGTCCCAGGTGGAATTTTTTGGGGACATGGCTACAGACTTTTTGGGAAAATTAGACTAGGAAGGCATATGTTTTGCCCACAGATCTGGAAAAGATTACTGGATGTGAACAGCTTCGAAGACAAGGAGTGGGATACAAAAATACAGGGGGGGGATACGGAAAACGTTAATAAGTCTGGGACAACATGAGGAAGGAAATTCTGTCAGGGAACCAGGAAAAGCAGAAATAAGATGCTGAGACATACACATAAAAGATTGGAATTAATTACTTCAACATGTTGCCTGCTGTATGGTAGTGCCATGGACCGCGAGAGGCAATACAGGATCCAGTTCATCTAACCCACTGCCAGTCCCTGTGCTGTACTTCCACCTGGCTCTCAAGTAATGTGAGCAGTCACACACTGCCAGCCAGGGATCTGCCATTTTAACCTTGACCATTGGTCTTTTAGGTAGATCTGTTACCAATTTTACTCTGCTGGAGCTTCCTATGTCTCTAAAGACTGCTAGCAAACCCCACCATGTACAGTCCTTACACTGGCACCTGTTTTGGGGAATTTCCAGAAGTATCCAAGTGTAGCTAACACTGCTACTTCCACAAAGTTTTGGAACCACTGACACCCTTAGGATTTACTCTGATCTTCCTTTGGTCTCCCACAAGTGCTACCCTTCCCTTTCATGCTTTGATTTAGACACATGCACTGCCTGGCGTGCCCCACAGAGCTCCTACAACTCAACATCACAGGATTCTACTGCCTCTTCCCTGACTTCTCCTTTCCTGGCAACAAGAACATTACCAGCGACAATATCAACATCTAAGAGTTCCCCTAGCGCCTGGTTCAATTTCCTCTGAAACATCCCAAATGCCAGGCTAATTCCAAAGACATTTTTATTTAGTGATATCTTCTGACAGATACAAAAAGTTCTAGTTTGCACTACAAAAAGTGCAGTCCAACTATCTCTGTGCGAGAATCATATTTCTAAACTTACAAGAGAAAAAAACAAACAAAACAAAACAAATCAAAACAAAACAAAAAACCAAACCAAAACAAAACAACCCCAACACATCTCCCTTTCAGCCTGGACTGCTCAGTAGGTATATTTTTCATGAGTACTGACAGTGTTCACTACTCGCTCTGTGTTAACTGGGCTTTTTAAAGATGCAGGTCTTCTATGGTTTTCTGCCCTTTTACTGATACTACTAAAACAAGTTGTTCATTTAGTTATCCTATCAGCTAATCTAATGATTTGAACTTTATGTGGGAAAGCTGCCCTCACTGTTTCCCTCCACGTTTTAAAAATTGGATAAATTCCACAGATATACAAACATGCAGCAGTTTCACTGTATGAATTACGTTTTTCACAAATCATGGTATTCCTACTTGGAGACCCGTCAGTTTCCATAGGCAGAGCAGAGATACCCAAAGACATTCAGTTCAGGATTCTCATTTGCTTCCTGTCTTTGATTAAAGGAAAACTAAAATAGTTTCTGTCTGCTGTTTTATTCTGTGATTAGGACATTTCTCAAATACATTTTTCAGCTGATGAACTGGAATGACCATTATTGCCAACCACTGTATATTATACTCACCTTTGCTTTTTTGGTCCAGTTAAATATTCTGTCTTTTCCACATCTCATTTTTGAATATACTACACTCACATTGTGCAGGCTCAGTTGCAGAATGTTCTTCATCTGGAAATAAAACCTCGTGTGTGAGGTTTTGCTGTCCTAATTCTACTGTTTTGTTAATCACACTCTTTGCTATTGTCCTCCTTATCACTGCTATCATATTTATTTCATCACTGAAAAATATTCCACACTTGCTAAAGCAAATTGTTTACTCAATAAGCTATTGATAAGCAATTTTGCTAAGTACCAACAACGTTCAAGCCCCATGCATTCAGATTCGGTCACATGCTACCTTTCCCCAGAGTACATATATCTTTCTGCACCTGGCAGAAAGAACCTATTAACTTACCTCAGTAAATTCCTTGGATACCTGTTCCCATTTCTCAAATGCAAATAACCACTGTGCAGACATTGCCTATAGGTCCCTGTATGTTTAAATCATTAAATTCAGCTCTTCACTCACTGCCAGAAAACCACTTACACTTACTGGTTGAGTCAGGCAGTGCTGCATCCCCTCTCATATGGAGTTGTGCACATTCTTTTCCCCAACAGGCGCTCTATTCTTATACACCAGTAGTTAATTTACACATTGATATAACATATATAAAAAACAAATAATTTATATATTATATAGAATTTAAGTTTTTATAGGCATTGTGTTGGTTTCAGTAATAATCTCTCCAAAATACTCAGGCAATTTATTTTCATCTAACAAAATTTTTACCATCTTCCACCTAAACCAGCAAAAGCATAATTCCAAGCCAATTAAAAGTCAGCTACATGCTGGCATGAACAATGATGGTTATCACTTTTGCCTGAATGTTGAATTGTTTGCAACATGTCCAAATTCGTTGAACTCCACCTCAGCTTTGTATTTGTCCATACATATTGCAGTTCCCTCCTACCAGAAGATTTTCTTCTGGTCCATGGACCATTTGATGCTATCATGCACTGGTAGGACCAGCTCAGTCCAAGTGTTTAGCTTCAGTGAGGGACAGATGTGATGTTTTACTCCTACACCAAATAATTTGGCTGTCAAGGCATACAAAATTAATTCTAAGTGCAGGGGAAAAAATATACTCTCTGAAGTTGAAAAGCTTGCCAAAGGGAAAAGTAGCATTAATAAGGAACTTGTACTGCTCATTTACTGCAAGCAACCTTTCAATCTGTTTCTCAGAGTTCCGTAACAGCATGTCCAGAGAGAACTGAAAAGGCAGCTGGATGAAACTGTCAGAAACAATGGCCCAATAAAAAAGGTTCTTACCATTTGCCAGTGATGAGCACTAATGCAGTCCTTCCCTACCCCCACAAAATCTGCGGGAATGTCCTAAATCAGATTCTCCCTTTCTATCAGCACTTTCCAGAGTTCTCTAACTCGTATGTACCCAAAACAACAAAGACCATTTCCAACAGCCATATCAAGGAAAACAGCAGCTTCCAAAGAGGACAGTCATCACCAGCACTTCTCTGTACATCTCATGATTGGAGTTTGGGTTTGAAGCGTATAGTTAGGAGTGCGGTTTCCTCAGAATCTTCTGTTCTATCTCTAAAGTTATACCCAGAAAGTTCACTATGTTTGATCTTCCTGAAGTTACTGGCATAAAACCAAGAGAAAGAAGAGAAAGCATAAATGAAAATTACAGGGCTATTATATAAGCAAGTGTGGAATTTGGAGCTCATTGGGCTGACAATTTGGACTCTCATTACAATTGTGAAGAAAAAAACTGAATAATTTCACACACATGAAAACCATCCCAAATTTCTTTAAGAAAAGCAAATTAACATAAATATCTCAGCCATATATATTTATATAAATAATTAGAAAACTCTGTAGTGTTCCAGATGGACATTTGAATACACAGGTGGCAGGAACACCAAATCCTGAAAAGGAAAGGCAAGGGCTTAAGCAGGAGGGGAAAAAACACATTTAAATTCTTGTCTCTGACAGCGAAGCTCAGATTTAACTGAGGTTATGGGAACTGAATAAAAGGGGGAAGAAATTTTGGAACACTAAAGACATGGAAATTAGTGTATCATGAAAAGAAGAGTGAGAGAAAGAAAGAAATTATGGTAGTGTATTTAAGGTCTTTTTCCCCCCAAGATTAAGTACAGGCAGACAGGCTACAATGGGATAATGCCAAAATTATAAATAAGAATATAAAATGTAAAGGAGAGACACAGCCAGGTAAAATTATTCAAGGAAAAAAAAAAAACTTTATTAAAATTAAACAGGACTGATTACAGCTTATAGTTTGGGAAAAATTGCGTTATTCCACATGCACCGGTTGCACTTAACCTGGGTATGCTTGTCATTTTACATATATCTCCAACCTTCTCTTTTGAATATTTTTACCATTAATTTGACCTGTAAGATTATGCAGAGGATGGCTTAAAAACCAAAGAGAAAGGATTTTTCCACTTCGATGGGAAGCAAAATAGATGCAGAAATCATGCAGCTAACACATGTATACAAAACAGTGGGAAAAAACCCCAAATCATGAAAAGGCTTTTGCTAAATGCAGCTATTAAACGTATTTTCATTCACTTAACTATAAGGTTTTTGTTGACAGCATTAAAATTATTCAGGAATGGCTTTATTTAGGAATGAAAATTACTGTCCACATGTCAAATATCTATTAATTTAGATCTTATTTGGAACAGTATGTTATCAGCCCCTGGGGAAACAGAATAATTAATCAAGTTGATATCAAATTCATTTCCAAAAATATTAAGAAGCAGGTCACAAATAAGCCTTTTACTTGCCTTTTTTGAGAGGGGAAAAAAATAATAAACATCTCACTTGTTAGCAGATGCACCTGAAAATGGCCTGAAACTAGGCAGCTTTATGCGTCAAAGTTATTCACACTTCACAAATAAAATTTTACCTCACCAAGGAGTAAGGAGAGAAACAACAATTCTACTTTGTTATAGACTTTTATACCAAGATATTTACTGCCATCCTATCACTGTCAAATCTGATTATAAACCCAGGATCAGCAAGCAGGAGATTAAAGGCTCATCTGAGAAGATGGAACAAATGAAATTGATTAAAACTGTCCAGACTGTGTCAGTTTCACAGGAACAACCATCCAGACAGAGGGACTCTCGGAATATTGGAATTACAGATATGAGTACTCTCAGTCTCTCTCTGCCTTTGAAATGTAAATAAAAACCGCTGGAATTGTTGAACAGAAAGTGCTCACTTTATATACATATACATATATATATACATATACATATACACACACACACACACACACATATACATATATATATATATATAGTGTAAGTCTCCTCACATCTACCAGCTTTGTGGAGCACAGGATCAGCATTATATTAAATGGAGATCCTTGCTGATCCTTGGGCTTTCTCTGCTCTTATTGGAGAATTTTTTCTCCATAGACACTATATGCATTCAATTTCTGTTCTGTAAGAAAAGGAAGTACTTATTGCTGTGCGGTCTGGCACACAGGTACTTAAGTTGCTACATGAGCACTAAGGTCATTTGAGTGTTTGTCTAACTGAAGCTGCTTTTGAGAAGCCACCGCCCAAAAGAAAGAACTGGCCAGATACAAAAGATTGGAAGGATGGCTGAAGGGTTAAAGAGCAAGATTTTAGTCCTCAGAAAGAAAAAGGAGTGTGTGCGGTTCTCAATACCATCCAACTAAAAAAATAAAAGTGACAGTCCATTCTTCCAGATGCCAAAATGAGATTTGCATTTCCTAATTACTTTTTACTGATTTTACAGTTAGGACCCAACTGTGTTGTGAATATGCAAGATGAAAACAGATATCCTTCAACTGCCTGATGCTCTCTGAGAACATGGTATTTCTGAGCAGGTATAAATCTATTACAGAACAGAAAGTTCTCAACCCCTATAAGCAAACAAAGTGATACGTTTGAAGTCTCCCAGGAATGATGCCTCAGAGACGAGGCAGACACACACACAGAGGCACTCTACACAGTGCCTAATTCTAATTTGGGGGCTACGTGGGCCCAATATACTGCCTGTTCCTTCATGCACAAGAGCAGGTGCAAGTACAGTCAGGGCACTGTCTCTTACAGCGTGCTAGAGTCTCTCCCAGAAATGTGCTGGGTGTAGGAGTAGTGGATCATCAGGACAGAGCAAGTCTAATTTCATTCTCTGTGAACTGCAAATGAAATTTCTTTTGCTGCATCCTGGGAAAAGTACAGCAGCAAAACTATCCTCCCACGGTGGATTTACTAAAGTGATTTTTTAAAAATGAATGGAAAGAGAGAAAAAGAAACATTACACAGAATAAAACTCCATTACTTGTATATATTTTCAATTATACTATCTAAAATGGAAATTCTACTCTGACATCTTAAAAGAATTTATTTCCTCTCAGCTATCAGTAAAGATTAAAAAAATAAAAGTTCCAGGGGGGTGGGTGGTGTATCGCTACACAGAAAGCCAGAATAATCACTTTCCCTGTCCTCCCCATCCTCCCACATTTTCCTTTATGGGTTACTCTGCTTTTACTGCCTACATTCTTCACCTGAAGTCAAACCCTCTGTTTATGGCATCACAGTGGTTGCCGTGGAGTTTATTACGATGTACAAAGCCAAAAGTGATGAGTTCAAGTTTGGAATGAGCAGTAGTATCTCATGAAATGTTACTGAAGGAGTAGGAGATATATTAAAAAAATAATAATAAAAACAGAGCACATACATTGAAAACAAATTAATTAACTTCTTAAATGACTGTTTGCCATCAACCCTAATTATCACAACTGTTTTCAGATATATTACTCCAATGGTTGTAGAGACTAAGTGCTAAACTATACATATGGAAGCAAGCACACAACAGGAACAGGCAGCGCTAACGCAGATGGCAGCAGAGCTCCCAGCCACGCTGCTCAGGAGTGCCTGCTGTGATTGCTGTCGTCCTCTGCAGCAAAAACATACAAACGACCAAGTGTGGTAAACACAGACACGCACTATGCAGTGCTGCTCTGACAATGAAAGCTCTTCACGGCACCCTTCACACCGTGCATTTCTCTGTGCCAGATTCAAGGCTCCGTAAGTTATGACCAGAGAACACATTATTCCTGAAAAAGCTATTAGTTCACTGCAATTCCTTCTACTGTACGGATTGGCTTCACACATCCTTTCTCAAACACAGACACATTTTAAAAAACAACTGTTGAAGTACGAATGCTAACTCTCAAGAAAGACATAAAATACTAGAAATGGGAGAAATTCATCTTGGAATTTGCATCACAAGGTCAGCCACTGCCAAATTTTCACAACTTTGGTAGCAGATAGAGTTCTTTTTCTTTCCCTACATTAGGAAAAGCATAAATAACTTCTATTTACCGAACTAGTTTCTCAATCATCTTTTGCCCCTAGCTGTGACACCTGAAGTATTACCAGGAGTGTAGGCTTCAAGGAAAACCATTGATCAAAGATTTCTGAATCATATCTGCACTGATAGAAATGCTTACCCATCTACTTGGGTAAACAAAAAAAACCCAAAACCTACAAAGAGCAGAGGGACAAAGATAAAATCAGATGTCAGATTTAAAGAAAACAAAACAAAAAACAAACACTTGAGGACAAGACAAGGAAGAGAAAAAATCCAAAAATAAGACTTTAATGGCCACAGAGCTCAATGAAAGATCTTACTAAAATATTATTAAATAAGAAAGTGAGTCTCTAAACAATCTTTTAACATGAGTGCCTTGAGACTGCTGGTGGACCAATGTATCCTATTACATGACTGCAGAAACATAAACAAATTAATTACACCAAGTAGCTGAATTAATTAGGATATGTGAGACAATGGCAGTTAATACCAAAAGTTATAATGTGCTTTGTAAAGAAAAACAGTACTCTTTTATATCAGGAAAATATATTACCAGCAAGGTTATACTACTGCATGCAGACTACATTGCATGGACATTTCTTACCTAGGAACTTTGTTGGAAAATAGTCAAATTCACTCGTAGGCTTGTACACAAGAAGATACCAGGACATAAAGATGCAGTGGAGCTGCAGGTTCTTTGTCAGATTCCTTAAGCCAGACACAGGGGACACCCAGAGAAACTCACCCACCCTATGGGCAGGGTGTCAAGTGTAACATCAGAACCAGCAGCCACACTACTGCTCCAAAGCTGGGAACCTCTGGGGGGATGAAAAAAAAGCCCGAATCAAAACAAACAAATCCAAACAGAACAAAAAAAAAAAACAAAAAAAACACACACACCCCACACGTCACCAAAAACAGTAAAGCATTGTCCTTCAGACTCTTTCTATAATGACCAGAGACTTCTGTGCTATAACGACACTGGAACATTTCATTTACTCAGGTTGCCAAGACCCTTCTTGTCATAAAATCTTATCTGCACTTCTGATTTAGGCAGATAGTTGAAGGGCCAGACAGCTGGCATACTCTTCTGTATTTCTCAAAAAAGTTAACTAAGTTCCAAGCCTAGGAATAGTTATAATTCCTTTTATTCAGAACACTATGGATATTAGCAAATGATTAGCTCTCCATGGTATCTTTTCTGGAACATCCTAAAATAAGGCAGCTTGCATTATGTTTTGCAAGTGGTACTTCAGATCATCAGTGCAATCATTTTAGCACCCCTTACACTTGGACTTATATCTAGGAAGACGGCCATTATCTAGAACTCACATTTTCCTAAAGGTATCAGGGTCTCTTTGGCATTTTGATGTGAAAAAGTAACCAGTTGCCAGATTTTGTGCACTCCTTCCTTGGATGTTTTCAAGACTGGATTGAAGAAAGCCCTGAGCAACCTGACCTGATCTCACAGCTGACATAGAGCAGGAAACTGGACTAGAGATCTTCCTTAAGATCCTTCCAACCTGAATCATTCTATGTATTCCTCAGGTTTCCACTGGACATGCTGAATACAATCAGAACTTAATGGATCCAAATATTTTAACTAGATCTAAAAAAAACCCAAAACAAACAAACACCCCCACATCAGTCATAGACGATTGTCAAAATATATCAATAAATAATTTTGCCACTTTCCTTTTTATGCTGAGAAAATCATAAAATGGAGTTTGAGTTTTCAGAATACAAAAGCCTTGGGCTAAAAATGTCCATTTGCCATCAGACTGCCATCGTGTTGGTGCAGGAATAAGAGGTAAAATAAGCTAGTCAAGGATGCAGCTTCAGCTTAACCCTCCCTGCAATGGAGCAACTGCTCAATGCTGCTAACAACTCTGAAAAACTCTCAGGTGTCACTTAATCATCTCTTCTGTGAGATCATTTGTGTGCTCACTCCCTGGAACAAGTGCCAAAACAGAAGAATTCAAAAAGCCTGAGAAATCAGCTCACTGATCTGGTGCATACAGCAAGCAGCTACAGCCCACGAGATCAAACCCTTCCAAGATCAGAATCTCATTCCAGTCACTACAGTTTCTGTCAGGTGATCTTTTCCTGCCTTTCGATTTGCAATATGTATGTATGTATGTCCTCTCCCAAAAATTAAAGTTATTGAGCTGGGACTAGCTTTTCAGCCTGGACATTAAGAAAACAGAGACTACAAACGCAAACAAAAACCCCAACAATATATGCTTCTGTTCTAATCAGATTATTACCACTTCTGAGTGAAAAATAACAAGACATCCTCCACAACTGCACAATGAATAAAAAGAGTGGTAAATTCTTTTTTGCTTCATTGGAACTTGCCTTTGTAGGCCAGATGCTCAAAGCAATTTAGGCTGCACCCAGCAGTACCATTAACACAAACAACTGACCATCCCTCAGGCTACTTCAGTGTTAACTGAAATCAATACCTGGACTGGGAGCAGTCCTGCCCTAGAGAATCTACAGAAGTCACACGTCATCAGGACTGGAAAGGACCGTGTTTCCCTAAAACACAGACTGTGTTCTAAAAAACCCACTTTCCTTCAGTTTTTAAATGGATTTACGTGCTTGAATATCTCTTGGAATTCCAAGTAGCTAGAAAGCAAAAAATTCACACCTCTAAGTTAAATAAAAATTGAATACTGTGTACCCATTCCCTCTAATTCGGGTTTGAACATTATAAGCCACACATTAATGATGTCAGGACTTGATTATGAAGATGTCTTATATTTTAAAATGATGCAGAAGTCTTGAAACACTCTGCCCATCGCAGAATACAGCATCTCATCTGTCTTGCAGTCCTGCTGATATGAATGTTTCGCAGGGGTCCCTTGATCTCTCTGTGTACAGCTTCTCATTACAGAACCTCCTCTCACTTACCTCCTAAAAAATTTTACTCACACCCACTTCTTGTCTAGCAGCAACCATGACCTCCCACATGAAACCACAGCGCCTATCAGCCAAAGAGATGAAACTGATGAGGACATCTGGTTACACTACACAAATTTACTCAATCCAACTTCTGGAGAAGGAGTATCTCTTCTCAACCTCCCATTCCTCCCCCTCACTACAAATGCCAGGAGTTTTAGACAGCTCTGTAGTTTCAGAGCTTCAGAGCGATAAGTATTGAACAAAATACTGGAATGGTTTGTACAGCAAAGCGCAATGCAGTCATTGACAATAACAACTCTTTTTTCTTGCTTTTTTCCACAGGCTCTTGGGTTCATTATCACAAACTAACAGTTCTACTTTAATCTGCCTTCAGGAGAAAGTTCTACCCACTAATTCCTACTCCTTGCTTCTACTTTTTGATGCTTTCCACAGGAATGTGGCATCAACAACTCTATGAAAATTGGTCATAGAGAACACACAAAAAATATTCTTAGACATCACAGTGCACAAGACAAGATCACAAAACCATCTTAAAAAGAACACATTTTACACAGTACTTTGGGCTTATTTATTAAGTAGATGCTTCAGTATTTGCCTTCCAAATGCAACGAAGTTTTTTTTCATGGAAATAAAAAAATAACCTCAATGATACTACTACATAGTTAAGGCAAATGCTACTTAATGAGTCAAGGAACTTCCAGTGTAATGCCTTTTTAATAAAAGGGCATTTATTTTCAAAATGCTGCTTAAATAGCAACCCGAGTGCTATCTCCAAGCCCACTCACAAGGCAAGAGGTATAAATTTGCATTTGCTGGCACAGCCTCCCTGCCCTGTAGCCCATGGTGCTGCCTTTGCACCATGCCACTTCTCTAAATTATTCAAAGAATGCCGTTATAGTTTTGTTTCACTTGCTATTTAATGCTTCAATATTTTAATCAGCACCAATTTAAAATCCATCAACAAAAGAGAATATATCAAAGTGAACGTACAATAACAATATTCCTTGTTCAACTGTTATAGGAAATATTACAGCCTCTACGCAATGCCATATGCATGAAGACACAAAATTAAAATGCTACCTTACAGTTTCATGAGAAAGACAAGTTGAATACTTAGAGGATAAAGACAGGTCTGGGGATGGCTTATGCTTCTACTGCTCAGAACAGCACAGGGAATAGCCCAAATTCATATGGGAAAGCAGTCAGGAGTTGCCACAGTTCCAATCAATTATTAAGGCAACATGACAAAACAAATTCAGTGCATAAACAGGCATTCCAACTGTAGTTAATGGACAAGATGATTCATTGTTTTAACATGGCAAGGCTAAATGGAAAGACAAAGGCAGAGATGTTAAATTGAATACTAGGACTGGAAACTTCCTGAGGCAAGTATTAAATGCCCCTGAGCCAGGGTTATTCAAAATATAAAATATTTCAGAATGTACTGAAATGGGATAGTTTCTATAGTTCTGTCAGAGTAATCATTTCACCTAGCTTCAGAATTTTCAGCAGCAAAAGCCAAATGATCAGGAAAGTGATTCTTTTTTCCCTTTAAGATCACACCTTGCAGTTCCCAGCAAGGTGACTTATGACTCTGTCTGATTAAAACTACCCAAATATTCCATTAAAAAAAGAAAGAAGTCAGAAAAGTATATCTGGGTATGAAATGGAAGAAGAGTCTTTGGTTTCTTAACTACATTTCTGTGCCAAAATTAGATTTAAATAAATATCATAAAACTGTATTTGGAGTCTGCTTCTAAGATCTAGATGGTGGGTTTGTCATTCTATCATAAATTCAAATTTAGAATAATCCATGGATTTTTAGCTCTGATTACTTCTCTCTAATTGTGGAAGTTATAATGCTAGGTTTTATCAGTATCATAAATATCCTCGTCTCGAACCAGGCATCCACTAGGGTATTACCTTTTTTACAGTGAATTTGAAAAACAAAGCAAAATAAACAAAGAAATAAACAATTTTTTTACAAACAAACAAACAGAAATGACCACAGAAAGAGGTAACAGCTAGCTATTACATCAAAGGACAAAGGGAAAGGCTAATAAGGTTGAATTATGTTTGGCAAACCAACCCCTCTTGTTCTCCAGGCCAAAACCCTTACCCATCCATTTGTTTGGAAAGCCATGCCTTCAGAGCAAGGTCTTCATTACAAAGTAAACACACTCCCTTACTAATGAGGCCCCAAAAGCAGCTGAGGCATCAAAGTGTCAGTAGATGTAAATAGAAGTAACATCAATGTTCACACGTTCCATATAGGCTAGGAAAATGTTTCAATATTAAAAGTCTACCTGCAGATTATTCCAGCTGATCACAGAAAAGATGTTTACTTGCTTCAAGAAGAAAACTTCTATTCCTTTATATTAAGCATATACACATATACAAACATATATATAAAAACACCTACATTAATTTCGACATTTACTTTCACAAGTACTACAATAAGGCACATGTAAAAAGTGAGGTGAGAGAACTACGCCTCGAGCAAAACGGAAGATTTGGTTATGACTACCTCAGTATGACCAACAGCATTATTTCCCAGGAGACAGAGAAGGAAGAAAAGGAAAAGCCAACAGAAAATACTGAAGCACATTCTTGAATATTTCAAGAAGAAATGTACAAAGATGAGAACAACCGAAAGTGGAAAGCTCAAGCACAATTTAATTTCCTTACTGTTAACCGTGGAATTAGTCCAGTCCAGGAGCAACCTGGACATTTGCACATGTGCATACAACTAAGCTCATACAAGAGGAAAACAATGACAGGTTTGTAGGGCTTTTTTTTCCTCTCTCTCCATTATCCCAGCAGTTCAACAGTTAGAAGAGACCACGTTTCCACAGCAAAATGTTGACTTCTACCCTTCCCATGCTACAACCTTTCCATTACACCAAACAAACACAGCAACAACAGTTTTTGTCTTATTCTGTGACAATTCTAGACAGGCGAAGACTAACATTAGTCAGCAGATCCAGGTGAAAAAGAAGTCTCTGTTGTGAGGGCTCATATTCATTTATCCAGCCTCCCTGGGTGTAATTCAACATACTGGCATAAAACCAACTGAATTCATTGTGCTGGCTGAAGCACAGAGGACTGGCACTCGCCAGTCTAAATATGGCACATTTTGTGAACTCTTTTTTAAAAAAAAAAAATCAAATAAATTAGAAGTAATTGTTTTCTATCTAAAACTTCACCTATGTGGACACACACACTCCTATACATACATCCAGCACTATTTACTTGCGCTATTTTTCCCTGGTAACTGTTTTTATCCTAACTGTCACACAGCTTTAAAAGAGATACAAAAGTTTGCTTTCTCTCCAGAAGTTGTTTCTGGTGGTACCAAGTAGTTAAAAACTTATTTCTGTTTCCTTCCATATCTACTCCTCAAGGGAAGAGGGTTTCTCATAGAAGTATTTCAAAGTTTTCTTAAGCAGCACACTAAAATATTACTTTATTTACGTATTTTTCATTATGTTACTTCTCAGCATCTTCTGCCTAAAGAGAATCTGTAGTAGAATTCTGGCTGTAGCTGTCCATTCTCAATTTTCAAGTTCTTTGGAGATTTTACAGGTAAGGTGCCAATGCTAACCCAGAATTAAATCATTTAAAAATAGACTTTTTACAAAACTGTTAATATTCATCATCTCAACAGGATCTCAAACTTTTTGCTGGAATCTTGACAAGACTTCATTTACTGTCTAGACCACAATGGGTGGAAATGCTAGTTTGGCTTTATGTTGCTTTACATGGTATGAAACAACAAAACAAGAACTTTTACACACAAGATAGCGGGGAAACTTTCATATTTTTGTTTTAAAATATTACAAAAGTATAAAAAAGTCTCCATAATTCCTCATGTAAAAGGTGAGAAGAATGTCAAAGCTGGAAAATATTTGTAACTTGACTCAGTTAAATAGGTTTGCTCAGCTGCAACTCAATATGCACCCTGCCAATTTAGACCCTTAAGTGATGCCCATATAAACATATCTTAATCCTAACATACACAGAAATATTGTGCATCGTCTTCATATGGTGTCAGTCATAACACTGCTGTTGAGATCCATAGCTATGACACTTTTTACCAATGCAGGCTGGTGGCCCATTGAAATGGTTTTGCAGGAAAAACAGAGATTAGGAAGGAATATTACATCCCAAATTTGAAAGTATTTCATACAGTTCTTTTGTGAACAGTTCCCACCTCACTTTGATAAGCGAATGCACGCAGGTATGAATGAGTCAAACCTGTCAGTCTGTTTGCTAGTTAAAAATTGTTGGCAGTTCACATGCTACAATTTTACTTTTAGGTATATCTTACTTATAACCCCTCTAATGCTGTTGCTTAAACATTTAAGTAAATTCTCTGTTCCTCCATGATGAAATGATCAATTCTGCTTACAAAAGCTGAAATTTACTTAAAAGTCCATTGCTGGAAAAGTGAGTATTTCTATAACTTTAAAAATTTTGCAAGCATACTAAAGTAGTATCACTTTTTTGGTTTTCACCCCAAATATTTCCCTATAGCACACAATCAGTATTAGGGACATGCAAATTACTCTAATTTCATTTTCACCTTACATTTGGAGCTGTTAAATGCTAGCAAATGATCTGGTAACTAAGTCTAGTACACCCTGCAAGGACAATATAATAGAGAGTTTATTTTTAAATTACAGTTGAAATCTAATTGGGATGCAAAGTGTATGGGCTTCAGTGTAATTCGGTGTCCTGTGCTGTTGCAGCAACTACTTAAATGTGAATTTAGTGTCATATGATACTTCAGAAAACATTTATAAGGAGCGATCCTGATAGACTGAAGTATACCACACCTTTTTTCTTACGGTAAATTAGAACCAAGTTATTTTATAACTCCCTAATTTAACTAATTTATGGTAGAGCTACTATGATAATGTATTAACCATAGCAGCATATGCAGGATTATAAACTTTGCCACAACTGCACAGCTGAATCAGTCAAATGTTTTCAGTTTGGCCCGACACCTCACACTACACAGTCTGTTGGTTCAATTCTGGCTCTTCTCAGGTCAGTGGCAAAATTGCCACTGAATTCACTGCATCCAGAATTTTGGTCTATGTGCCTAGCTATTGTATAATACCCACATATAACAGGCATACAACTTAAAGGAATCCCATCAACTATTTTTATCATGTGATAAAATGATACTACCCTATTGTCAGCATTACACTCAGCATTAATAGGATAAATATTTACAATTATTTTTAAACAATCACTTTTATTCTCTAACTGGATAATACTTTTTTTCCCCCACAGTATTTATTTTAGAGGGTTTTTGACATCCACTGACAAAATCTTTGCTCCGACTTTAAGTCTGCTTCCTCTTTTGGCTTCTGAAAGGGGTTCAAAGAAGCAAAATGGGAAAGGGGGTGTTGCTGCAAAAGCACTCTAGCTCAGAAATACCCAGGTGACAGTCAATGGGAGAAACACTGAGTTTGTTTTCATTTCAGACCTGCATTTGGGTGTATTACTTTCTTAGCAAGCATCTTCTCAGAATGCCAACACCTGAGATGCCAGGCTCCCCGTCACCCCAACATCTTTGTCATCAAGACTACTGCATGAGCTACAGCAATCTGTGGACTTGTAAAGAATACAAATTACTCCTTCAGCCAAATTAGTTTCTCGGGTTAAACAACCCGGGTTAAACAACCCGAGTTTCTCGGTAACACAAAGTTACTTTGGGGACTAACACAAACAAACGCAAATTGACGCAGAACTCAAGCACAACTTAAGCGGCTGTTACTTTACTCTTGAAGGACTAGGTCAGAGACTTCTGCAAACCCACTTACCCGAATAGTGGATTTAAAACCCAAGGGGGAACACACAGCCTGAACAAATTCTAGTGAGATTCCCACACATTGCAACCAGATCCACAAACAGTTGGGTTTGCTTCTCAAAGCAGAGAACGGTGACAGCCAAGCAGTACAGTAAGGAAACAGTATATGACAGATTTGGCTCTGGGTAAACCGCACTCAGTGATTAGCACACAAGGGTCATGAACCTCAGCATTTGTTTTCAGTACTTCGTGGAACACCACTCCCTTCTACGCCTTCAAAGCCAGGATCTGATTTGGGGAGAACTGTGTGTGTGCTGCTTAGCCTTGGAAGAGAGCATCTGTATCCCCGAACAAGTAAAGGAGGAGGAGACAAGAGCACACAGGGCAGTATTTTCAACAGTGCTTTCCGGGCATTAAGATCGTGAAAGCCAAAAGAGATTTCGGGGACTCTTCCCAGGTTCACTGGCGTTTGCCAGGTTGCAAAAGCTTTCTGCAAACACAATCAAAGAACCCCCTATCAAAGCAATATGCCAAAACGCGCGCGAACACTGTTCCTCTCCTTTCGCCTCGGCAAATAAAAGACATAAGGAGCAGCTCGGCGGAATTTGGAAGCAGGGAGCTCCTCTCCCTCCGCACCCGCTAAAGGAGAAAGGAGAAAAGGATCCCCCCTGCCCCAGAGGAGCCGAGCGGGTAAAACAAGTCACAGGCAAGTTGGCCTCGAGGCTGCCCCGC